>JBBMOL010000577.1:33141-145004 GCA_037954665.1 Laguncularia racemosa
TGTTATCTAGAGTCTTAAGTACTACCATGTTGGTTATTTACATTAATTAAGATAACTATAAACTGAATGATTATTTGTTGTGTTAGAATGTAGGCCTACTTGACACCTATTTGTGTTTGTATTACTACTGTACTTAATTTTTTTTGCTCATTTTTATCTTTTTCTAGGTGAGGACTTGCTTATTGATTCACTAGATGACTCGATTAGGTATGGCCTAGGGGAGGAGTTCTAGGGTAATGATAAGAACATAGTTGATGCAAGCTGCTATTGATCCTTTTCTTTTATGCATACATATATCCCATACTGTATTAGACTTATGTAGGAGCCACTTATGGCTTGATGCCTTATTTACCATATGTCTACATCTTTTGTGAGCCCTTTAGGCCTTAGGACCTAGAAACTCTAATTTATACTTGCTATCACACTTTTCAAACTCAAATGATCATCAAACATTTAAAACATTTAACGATTTCAAAAGTCCTAAAAATTGATTTAAAAACCCATTTAGTAATTTTGAGCTTTACATATTCTATTTAAGTAGGTTACATAGTGAATTATCATTACCATAAGAAATTAGGGGCATGATAATATAAGTCAAAAGATCATTTTTGTCCCCATACAATTTACTATACAATATTGGCTAGAATGTAGAGAATAGGGGTGTGCTTGTAAAAGTATTTGGCATTTATTTATAACATCACAAAGTAACCTTTTTTAAAAATCATATTATTTATTATCAATTCAAACAACCAATTTAAATTTGAATGTAAACACTTACCTTAAGCTTTTTTTTTTAAAAAAAAAAAAAATTAATTCAAGCACATCTATTCTAGGCATGTGTCATTATAGTATAATTCTTGGAAGTAACCATTGCCTAAATGCATAAATGCCTAAGGATTTGATTTTGGAAATCACACCATATCTCTTGAAGTATAACTAACAAAACGACTTTGTGAAAAATACCTTATTTCTAACATACCAATGAAAATTTAGCTAAGTGATGTAAAAATTATGATTTATGTAGTTTCATGAAAACTTAAAAACAAGAAAACATTAAAACCAATTATAAACTTTAGGTTACCATGGGCACATATAACATACCTAATGCAATGTCTTTGATGGGTGATTTCTTTCGACTACATCCAGTTCCATTGATCCTTCCATCCCCATAATATCCTTTATGACACAAACAAGTGAAGTTCCCCATAGTGTTGTGGCAATGTGCATTAACATCACAAGGGCTAGTCATGTAATTGCACTCATCAATATCTAAAACACCCATAGAGAATGGAGTTAGTTGAGTAAATGAATTCTTTATTCCAAAAATCAAGATAAGATAATAGAAACTTGACCTAGATTATGCATCATATCAATGATCTAGATTCCTAAGTACATATCAATGACAAATCTTGTAATGGAGGGCTTAGTTTGAGTTTCATATAGATCGAAGGGTTGAAATTTTAGTTATGATTAGCAATGGTACTTGGCTAAATGTTCTTTCGAAAGGTTGATTCAACCACAAAGATATATTAAATTACAATTAACCATACATTTAAAACAAAGTATTACAAGCAAATGTGAGATAATTTTGAGAAATGAAAGGTGGTTAAATAGTATTTAAATTTAAAGGTCTAATTGAATTATATGTTTTTATGCATGTTATTATTATTATTATTATTATTTAAGTTGGTGTGACATCAATAATGAGTGATTCCCTTTAATATTATAGATTTTTCATTTTGGTATTTACATATTGTTTCTTTGAAAGGCATAATTCCCTCTTTTGCACAACTAATAAAAATGCTACAAACTAAATTTATCAACAATTAGAGACTATAATACTATGATAGCTTTTATTTGTCTATCAAAATATTTAATTTTGTTGCTATTCTTATTAATTTATTTTTAATTGGTAAAATAGTAAAATGTACATTTAAACCTTAAGTTCATATAAAAATATAGAGGTGAGTGAGTACAAGATAGGTAAGATACGAGGTTATACCTATACCTTACCTTATAAGGTATATGTTCCTAAATTTTGGAATTGAAACATATCTTGTCACACCTTGGAACTACTTTATATCTTGTAAAACTTATAGGATATAGGATACTCTATAGAATATGTAAAATTTACCTTTCTTTCTATAAATTTTAAATTTATATGATTTAAAAAAAAAAGTAATTTATTTTGTAACATGATAAGTTTATCTTATGCAAAATCTATAAAACTTATAACAAAATATGCAACACTAAAAAAGGTAAATTTTCTACCTTAATTACTTCAAGTTTTATGATCTTACTATTTAGTAAATGTTAAAGAACAAGGCAAAAGAATAGAAAAGCTAAAGTTAAAGTAGAAAATAGGAAAGATTAAGGAAAAGTAAGAGGAGAGACATTATGCATAATTGTTTAGGGTTATTAACCTATACGAACTTATGCTCTATTTATTTCCAAAAATTATAATATTGTTATTTACTATTCATTTATTAATATTATTTAATAATTTTTATATGGTAAGTGCATAGTATCTTATAACATATACTTTGTATAACTTGGAGTACAAGTTTTTGGGTAGATACAAGTTAGGAAAACCTCATACCCATACTCTATCCTATGGGAGTTGGTTTCCAAAAATATATATGCAGAACCTACCCCGTGACATCTAATATCTATTTAGAACCTACTTGGTCGAGTAATATGTAGATTGATACCTTATACAATAGAATTATCCACTCACCCCTATAGGAATATAATAGACATTTATTGTCCATCCCATTTTAATGATATGATATTTACTTGGTAGGATATGCCTTATATGTAATGGACACTCCACAATATAAAAATATCACACACTTTATTACAAGCACATTCTTAATAAGTGTTGGGGAGTGAGCAACCCTTATTTATTTCATGAAAATACCAACCACTACTTTACCTCTATCCTTTTCCTTAACTAGAAATGATTAAGTGATCCAATCTACGATTAGGTCACAAAAAATGATCATAGCTAGAGGCAACCTAAGACTTTCAAACTAGTTAGCCCATAAATAGGCCATATGAGACATCTTAAGATTGTGTCACTAAATATTTCACATTTAAGCAAATCATAATTGTGTGTACACTAGCATTGTCAAACCATTAATTAGTTTTGTTGCTCTATCAACCTATGACCTTTTTTTCTCCCTTTTCCTAGTTATTATTTATTTTTAGGCTGATTGTAAATATATTCTTGAAATTCCATGTGGATAGATTCCTAGCTAAACTATTAAAATGTATTATTACCTCCTTATAATATTAAAACTATACATATAGCCACCAAATCATTATAAAGGCTTAGAACCATGGGTAAAAGAATTATAAATGATGACTACTTGGTGGGTTTAGCAATGATAATGTGATACCTCATATATTTAAAGAGGGAGATTGTCATGCCCCAGATAAATGGAAGTCTCACATGAATTGTGAGTAGTGGTATAAGTAAATAAAATATTAGTACTAGTTAAAAATTTTAGGTCAAGTGGTTAAAAAAGGCCTATTACTGCTTATTGACTTGGTTATTAGCTGCTTTTGACTTGAGATGCTACAATTGGCATTAGAGTCGACTCCATACTAGTAGATTTCAAATTCAAGGATGACTAAAAAGGAGAGAAAATTTGGACCCAATTATAAGGTCTCATGACGAGGAAGTCGTGTTTTATGCTAGTGGGGTGGTAGATTGTGTTACCTCATGTGTTGAATGACAGAGATACTTTATATGAATTGAAGTCTTACATGGATTATAAGAGATGTTGAATAATGATATATAAGGTTAAATAGTGAAAATCATATCAACATTCGTTAGAAATTTTTGGGCTAAGTAATTAAAAAACACCTGCTAATTTTTGTAGACTTTGTTATTAGCTATTTTTTACCTAAGACATTAGAAAATATTTTAAAAAATATATAGTGAGTGAAAGCATGCTTCAAGAGCTTAGGGAATTTATTCAAACTTAAGCAATAGATTTAGGAATGTATTTGTAATTTGTTATTTATTTTTATTTTTTTTTTTATTCGGTGATTTGAATATATAGTGTTATTTGTTATTTATACCTCTACTCTTTACTATTTTATAAAGGCATTGGTTCGCTTAATTAAACAAGGAATACTTACTTTGGGGGGAGGGGGGGTTGGTGGAAATGGAATTCTTAAATCCTCTCCAACATAAAAGTTGAGGAGTATAAAAACTATTCATATCGATCTCCATCATTCCAATAAAGTTACGTTCACACCATAGATGTCTAAAGAAATATTGAAAATAACTAGTGGCCCAATAGTTACTAATCTAATGATGTAGGACCTTCTCGTTTGTTAGATCGTACCCATCTAAATTTTGGTGACCTTACAACAAATGAGAAAGACACATGACACGGTGGAAGGAGTTTGGATCACCCCGATGTCCACCAAATACTAATTAAGGTTGAAAGAGAAGTTTCATTAACCAAAAGATGTTGGACTTAGAAGCCTTTTGTAGCCATTAGAAAATGGATTACTACAAGTATTAAACATGTAGGAAGGAGACCGAGATGTTTCTTTTGAGTCCCTGACCAAGTCTAAGACATCAAGCATAATTGCAGTACTAATCAAGTGGAAGGGATTATCTAAAACTGAAGCGGCTCAAGAAGCCATAGTAAGCTATATTTACCCATTAGTTAATTGGTTTGGCTTTCCAACGAGCAGATTGTGATAAAGGCGTAGTTGGTTTAGGTGAGAGGATATTGCAGACTCTTCCACTAATAAGCCCATGCCCTGTTTCTCTTTTGTATGTGTAAGTTTTATTTTGTAAAACCTATGACCAAGGCTTACTCCATCTTATAGAATATCCTAGAATTGTGTTGATGCAATGAACATTTGTTAGTAGAGGTAGTTATACATGTTAGGTAAGGTCAGATAGGAACTATTAGATAAGTTAGTTCTATACAATTTGTATCAAGATTTTTTTTTGTATTGAAGTGGTTCTCCCCTTGTTTATATATCATCCAATTTACTTGATTATTTATTTATATATTTTTTTACTCTTGTAAAGTCTCTCTCTAAACATTCTATAATTTGTGTGATCATGTATTCTATCGGAGCAAAGGTTGATTTAGTCCCTTGATAAAGGTCTAGGTAAAAAACCCACCATGTGTGAATATCAACTTTAACTTTATACTTATATTGACGACGTGAAAATTGTAATTTAAGTGTTATATTATGTATTATAGTTTATACTCTACTTGAATAGTTTTCTTGTATTTATATGTAAGGATATGGCGTTTTGAAAGAGTTGCAATTTCTCTAAAATTAGGATTGCAACATTGTGGATGTCAAGATTTGTGCCATTTTACACTTTCTCGTATTGAGATTCTAACTTCTTTATATAAAGGGCATGTATTTCATTCTTATTTATTAAAAAAAAAATGTTCATTTGATACAGATTTATACAAAACTTATAGGGTGACTACAATTAATATATGATTAATATATATTTATAAATTGTTATACACCGGTTGAAACCTCATACTATGCATGGATTTTGCTTAAAACTGTATGTAATATTGAAAAAAAAAAACAGTAGATTTATTTTAAAAACTATCACAATTATCTTTATGTACCACGTATGTTCTTATGTTACAAACATGGTTGGAAAATTATTATTCAATTTTGTAAATATATATTACACGTTGCTTTTGTATAACCATTGATGGACTTTTCAATATTTAAATGAAATGTGATACTATTTAGAAAAAATTATAACTCTTCTAATCATGGAAATGGAAAGTCATGTGCTAAGAGTTGTGATCAGGGGTAGACGCAGGAAGAGTTGCATGGTGCAACTCTCCTCCTTATCAAAACTTCGTAACTATCCAAAACTCTCCTCCTTCCACCACATGTTAGATAATCATGTAAAAAAATACTAGTAAATTAATCGCATTCCCTTTTAGTTTTGAAATTTGGCTCTTTGCTAAGCCTTAGAAGCATTAAAAATAAAATAAAGATTAATATATCAACCATGAGCATAAAGTATAAGTACGGAAGGCCTCTTCAACTATATCTTTCGATCAATATTAAAAGTCTTTCTCCTAAAAAATTAAAGTGTTTAATGGAAAAAGTGGGTTTTTTTTTTTTTTTTCATGTCTAGCTTTATTGAAAGACTTAATGAACTAAACTTTTTGAAGGATCTTATAGGACGACACTACACTTGTCCGCCATTTTTTCCCTTTAATAAGAATAGTTAGTAGAAAGTACCTTGACAACCCTCAAAGTAAGGATTTCCTTGATAGCCATCCAAACATTTGCAGCGATACCCTGTACCATTATCTGCATCGGAGCAAGTGGAGTTCCCTTTACACATGTAGGATGTCTTGTTCGTCTCTGCTTCTTTACAGGTTCTGTTTCCAACAGACCAGTCTAATATTGTCTGTACCTTACGGGTGTTGAAATTCGAAAGATACTCCATAGAGAAGTTGAAATAATCAATTGCTGCTACAAATGCATAGCTGCAATTATTAAAGCCAATTACATCGCTATGATTATCAATACTAGCGAGTACAATACGAAAACTATATGCATTCATTGGTATGTTGGTCTGGCAGCAACCAATACTCGAGCACGACCCGCTGACCATCTTGCTAAGGTTTGTACATTTGCTCGTGCACCCTCCTGCATAAAATTCCCCATTACGGGAGTTTGAGGCACTACCAAAAACTGCAACGGTATCACAACCCATGGCGGTAAATTTGTTTTTGGTGTTCGAAATAGGAAATGTTGGAACTTTTAGCGTCGACTCATTGTGGGCTGTGTTATCTCCCGAAGCGTTATAACAATCACGAGAGACGTCGCTGAGGACACGCAGCTCATGATCTGCCAGAGAGATATTGGAAATTGGGATGTTGAGCTCTCTTGCTTCCAAGTAGGGAACCGTATGTGTGCTGTTTTTGTAGCAATGGACAACATAATTTTGATTAAAGTAGCAGCGTGCCTCATCTCCTAGTAGACCAAAGGGATAGGGAACTTCCATGTCGCCACAGCTACGTTGGCATGCTACTGCAATAGCCAATGGGAAAATTACCATCAGGGCAAGAATTCGTATGAGATGGTGCATCATGCTTTTGATTTGGTTAGAACTTTATTCTTTGATAGTACTGTAAGACGGTTACTTAGAAGCATGTTCTTATATGATATGCCTATGAAAGAATATATCGAGTTATTCAATTATCTATATTATTATATTGTTAAAACAATGATCATTTTAGTGTAGATATCTTTTTTTTTTTAAAAAAAATATTATATATATATTTTTTTGTCTATCTTAAACATATATTAGCTTCTGATTAGGTTTGAACTAATTAGCAAACATAGTTAGGGTATACACAAAGTTTTTTAGCCTCTTGTCTTCTAATTTTTATTTTTTAGTATTTTTTGTTATATTATATCATTAAATATATTTAAAATTATTTTTATCATATTATGTAAATAAATATATTTAAGATTATCCTTTTGATAACTTAATTACTATAGACCAATTTAAAGTGTCATGGATACATAGAAAATTTAATAAATTTGATTATTAAGATTTTAAAAATACTGGAAACTCATCAAATAAAAAAAATAGTTTGAGATTTTAAATGAAAATGTAAATAAACATTGAAGATTATATATATAATTTTTATAACAAAATAATTACTATTTTATATGTTAGTAAAAAAAAAAAATTATAGTTATTTATATATGCTCGCTCTCTCTCTCTCTATATTATATATGTATGTGTATCTGCTTCTATAACTTATGTTCACCTCATGCTATATTGAATAAATCACAAAAAATGAAAAAGAAAAAGCTTTTAACTTTCTTGTCGTGCTATGCAAACAAGCCTTAACCATCAAAATAAATAAATAAAATTAGATTCTCAGCCGCCTTTAAAGGCCATTGTTTTTACGATTTTCTAATGGCGGTTAGAGCTAGACAAGCTTGCTTTTTCGAGGAGCTAACGGGTTTAAATTAATGTTATTATAAAGGATTAATAAAACTGGTACTCAGTCACCGATTAAAAAATGTTAAAATTATTATAAAACTGGTTCCACAACGGTTGACGAAGAATATAATACAATTTTAACCGGTGAGTACGATTTTATGAATACGTAAGAAGGTTGTATAGAGTATGTTAAGGAGACTTGTCAATTTCGTATTACGATGTATAACCAGATGAAACACAATCTGCAATCAGCATGCTACTGCAATCGCAAATGGAAAAATTACCATCAAGTCAAGAGTAGGTAAGATATATAGACCATCATCTTCTTTATTCGCTTAAAAACTCATTCTTTGTTTTACTGGACGGGGATAAAATATTTAGTTTTTTACCTTTTTTTTTTATTTGGTTAGCATAATAAATTGGGTCATTAGGCAAAAAATATCTTAAGATACTAGATAAGTTCTAAAAAAATTATACCATATATCTTATAGTATAAATTTTATTTTACTAAGTAAAACAAGTATATTATCAAAACTTGAAAAATATCTTAAGATACTAAATAAGTTCATATCATTGCTTTTTTGATAAATTTTTAAGTTGATACAAAAGATAATCTCATATTATTAGAAAAGTCCATATCTTATATTGTATAAACTAACCATAATATAAAAAGAGTGTACTACATTATTCTTCATCTACATATTGTACAATTTTCCTTGGAATAGTACATGCAATAGTAGGGCTTGAGCTATTCTCATTTGTGGATGGCTTCAGTGGCTACAACCAAATTAAGATGGCCTTGGAGATGCCAAATGTATTGCTTTCAAACATTTGTAGGAAACTTCCATTATATGGTTATGCCCTTAGGGCTAAAAAATGTGAGCTTTGCTTATTGAAGAGTAATGACTACAATATTTCATGATATGATGCACAACTTCATCCAAGACTATGTTGATGGCAATCATTAAATCATGGTGGGCACTTGACCATTTGATTCATCTATAGAAGTGATATGTCCTACAATCCAATTGCAAGAACAACAAGCCAATTGAAGAATCAACCTAACCAAACCCACAAAATGGCATGAAACCAACAATCAAGTGAACTCTAAATGCATGAATCAAATGACTATAATGCCAAATTATAATGAGGATCACTTGCAATTATAATATATGTAAAGGATAACATAAAGATGAACTGAATTCCAATCAAATTGGAATTGAATCAAATATGAAATTAGGAACCCTAAATCACGTGAACAAGAACAAAGTAACACAACCAATTACAACTATATATGATGCACTAGAACTAATTGAAAGAACCTTAAGAAGAATTGATATGACTCGCAATACTCCATAAGTCAACTCACCACAATTTCAATTGAAATTGATAAGAGTGTATTTACGTGAAGATGGAACTTCCTCATGGCAAGAATAGACAGATTTTCTAAAGTTCAAAAAGTCCCCTCTAAAACCTACTTAGCAAGTATTTATACTTGCTCTAATGAGGGTTAAAATAACAAAAACCAAATTACAAATAAAACCAACAAGTGTCCGGTTTTGAATCAACAAAAAGACAATTACAAATAATCATCAAAATGGCTGGTTCTTCACTTCTATGGAGCAATTGTTAGACCGGTACTTCTTTGATTTATGTAGGTTCACGAATAACCCACAAACTGAGCTTTAATGAATTTATCCATCGTCCAAACTTAAGGTTTATCATCTATAGAAAGGGGATCAACGTTAACCTAACAAAAGTGTAGGCCATATAGTCTATGCCCTCATTGTCTAACCCTAAGGAATTGAAACCTTTGTGAGGGAAAGTCTCTTACATTAGGTGATTTATCCTTGCGATTGTAGAAATCTCTCATCCTTTGTAAAATCTCATGAAGAAAGGTACACTATTCGAGTGGCGACAATCACAAAAGGAGGCCATTCAGAAAATAAAAGAGATACTTACTTCTCTAAAGACAATGATAATTCCACTTGAAGAATTGCCAATGATTCTCTACTTAATGTCCATGGATAAGTCCATTGGGGCTTTACTAGCATAAGAGCTAGATAGCATGGAGTAATTGATTTATTATTTAAGTCACTCTCTCTCAAGAAGTGAGGTCAATTACTCAACTTGCAAGAAGCATTGTCTCACATTTGTATTCACCACATAGAAGGTGCACCACTATTTCTTAGTGCTCAAGGTTAATCTTGTCACTCACTCTGATCCAATCAAGTACTTGTTGTCATAACCAACTTTATCAAGACGGATTGCAAAATGGTTACTCCTCCTATCAGAGTTCGATATTACCGTAGTGCTACCAAAAGCTATTAAGTCTTAACCACTAGTAGACCTATTGGCTCATTTTCCTATGATATACAAGATCAATGCCATAGATATGATACTAATAAAGTTCCATAAAGACTCCATGAAGGTTGAATCAGATGGAGAGTGGCAAGTGTAGTTTGATGGTGATGAGAACCATGATGGGAGCCAAGCCAGAAGATGGAATGTGGATCCTCTTGAAGTTCTACCTGGGCCGATCACAAGAACTCGAGCGAAATGATTCAAGGAAGCACTTAACGGGTTGATAAAGGATGTCTACGAATCTGGAAAGAATTGGAGCAACCATGAGAATGCACTTGCTCTTGTAAAAATCATAACGGATACGGGTTGAAGGGGGCATGTCTTTACAAGGCATGACCGTGTAGTGAGTCTGGAGGCCCCATAGAAATATACACGGTTCAACAGCACGGCCATGTGTGATGTCAAGAATATCCACAGAAACATACACGGCCAAAAAGGCACGGCAGTGTATACCCTCTACGTCGGCTACTACGCCAGCTCCTACGCCGCCAGCCTTTAATTCGCTGTTTGTTATTTTTCCGCGACTTTATGATGTTATGTCGTTTTGGGCTTTTATTATTACGAGTTGTAAACCTTAATATAAAGCTTTTAGGGTTGAGAACAGAGAGAACAGACATATAAGGTTGAATAACACATTTGAGAGAATTCCTCTCTTGGTTCTTTAAAGAACTTCTTTTGAACTTATTGGATTTTCTTCTATGGCGTTCATCCCGACATATCAATCGGTCTTTCATCCCGATTGTGGCGTCCACCGAATATACCAAGGTTCTTGCCTCACTTATAGGCAACGGGTCGCAGTTCCACTTGATTGTTTTGGCATCTTGGGTAGCAATTCCAAACGTATTGGTATTGGGTTTCATCACACGTGGGCGTGGTTCATATCGGTTTGGCATCAGAGCCCAGGTTTGTTAAACATCAGTTTGGTTTGAGGAAGGTAACATCAAAACCTTAACTCCAATCGTTCATATCAATTGTTCATATCAAGTTCATAGTGTTAATTGTCTATTGAAAGTATAGTGCCTCCTATTCATGTTTGTTACAAAAAAAAAAAAAATCACGACAAAAAAAGGGGAACTTGATCAAGAGCAACAAACAAAGGCAACAAAAAGGAAAGAAAAAGAGGAAAATTTCGAGCCCCTAGAGTTGTTTTGAATTCTACGGAAGGGATTGGTGTAGTTTGGGTTAGTTCCAAGAGAATTGAGAAGAGGAATTGGTGAGTTGATATCATCATTGCTTGTGAGAATACACGAGTGACTGTGTGATATCATCCTTTGAGTGAAACACGTAAGGGAGTGTATCGTGAGGCTTAATCATATATATTTGTGTTAGTACTAACCTTTTTCTACAGGAACTATGTCAAGGCAACATTCTCCTGAAGGTTTGATGCTAGGTTAGTGATTGAGGAGTGAGATGAAGAGGATGTTTCAGGAGGGCATGGAACAAATTCATGAGAGTGTGGAGCAAAAACTAGAACAATCTAAAAATGTCTTCCAAGGGCGTAAGAGGGAGAGTTGTTCTAAGAGAGTACAAAGGGGTGGAGATGAAATGTCTGATGATGAATTTGATGAACCTTCTGTTGGGAGTTATAGAGGATATGGTGGTAGGAATAGAGGAACTAGGGATTGGGAAGATAGAGGAGATAGGAATAGAGAGGATAATCAATTGAGTAGTATAAAGATGAAGATTCCTCCTTTCCAAGGGAAGAATGATCCCGAGGCGTACTTAGAGTGGGAGAAGAAGGTAGAGATGGTGTTTGATTATCACAATTATAGTGGGAGAAAGAAAGTGAAGCTTGCTGCTATTGAATTTTCGGATTATGCCATAGTGTGGTGGGATCAACTGATGTTGAATAGAAGAAGGAATGGGGAACCACCTATTGAGTCTTTGGAAGAGATGAAGAAGCGGTTTGTGCCTGCATATTACTATCGTGAATTACATAACAAATTGCAAACTCTTAAGCAGGGAAGCTAAAGTGTGAATGAGTATTTCAAGGAGATAGAGGTTACTATGATTAAGGCGAATGTAGAGGAAGATAGAGAGGCTACCATGGCTAGGTTTCTTGCTGGATTGAATAGAGAAATTCAAAATGTCGTAGATTTGCAGCATTATGTAGAATTGGAAGATATGGTTCATATGGCTATAAAGGTTGAGAACCAACACAGGAGGAAAGGTAGTAGTACTGCACGATTTCAACAGGGTGCTGGTTCATCCACCTGGAAGACTAACCAATGGAAGAAGGAAGAAAAGCCTTTACCCACCAAACCAAAAGGAGAGCAGAGGCAAGCGGGTTCTACTCCTAGTAACCAAGGTAAACCTGATTCTTCTACTCCTAGAAATCGTGACATTAGATGTTTTAAATGCCAAGGCAAAGGCCATATTGCTAGTTAATGTCTGAATAGGCGTGTTATGATTCTGCGTGATGATGGTCAGTATGAGACTGAGGGGGATAGTGAAGAGGATGATATGCCTCCATTAGAGGACGCTAGTGATGACGAGGAGCCTGCAGTAGGGAAGTTAGTGGCAGTAGTGAAGCGTGCTTTGAATGTGCAGGTAAAGGAAGAAGAGGAGAGGAGGTGCAACGAGAGAATATCTTTCATACTAGATGTTATCTAGGTGATTATATTTGCAGTTTGATCATTGATGGAGGGAGTTGTACTAATGTGGTGAGTACTTTTATTGTCGAGAGGCTGAGACTCAAGACTACTAAACACCCTAGTCCATATAAATTGTAGTGGCTGAATGATAGTGGTGAGACTAAGGTGAGTAAGCAAGCCTTGATTGCTTTTCGCATCAGTAGGTATGAGGATGAGGTGTTATGCGATGTAGTGCCGATGCAGGCGTGTCATGTGTTGTTGGGGAGGCCATGGCAATTTGATAGAAAGGTTGTTCATGATGGCTTTTCTAACAAGTATACGCTTATTCACTAGGGGAAAAGCTTTAATCTTAAACCATTAACACCTAAACAAGTGTATGAGGATCAGTTGCAGCTACAATAGTCTTTTGCAAAATATACGGTGAGTGAAAAACAGAGGGAGAATGAGAGAGCAAAAGACAGCGAGAAAGAAAAGGAACACAAAAGTCGATATCAAAAGGAAAAAGAGAGGAAGGTTGGAAAGAGCGTGAGAGACCAAGTTGAAGGGGGATCAACTTTGGTGGTGAGTGAAAAGGGGAGTGCAGCCTTGCAAAAGGAGAGTTGTGTGGCAAGAGCGAATGTAGTGAGGAGAGCGTTAGTGATGAAGCAACCTATGTTGTTGCTGGTTTTTAAGGAAACTTGTTTGAATACCAGCGAACCTTTTAACTCTTTGCCTAGTGTGGTTGTGTCTATTGTGCAGGACTTTAAAGATGTCTTCCCTGAGGAGATTCCAAAGGGTTTACCACCTATTTGTGGTATTGAGCGCTAGATTGACCTTGTACCCAGAGCATCTATTCCAAACAAACCAGCTTATAAGAGCAATCCAAAGGAGATAAAGGAACTCTAAAGGTAGGTCAATGAATTAATGGAGAAGGGGTACGTGAGAGAAAGCATGAGCCCATGTGCAGTGCCTATGATTTTGGTGCCTAAGAAGGATGGGTCATGGAGAATGTGTGTTGACTGCCACGCCATCAACAACATCACGGTAAAGTATCATCATCCCATTCCTCGCTTAGATGACATGTTAGATGAGTTACATGGGTCTAGTGTCTTTTCCAAAATTGATCTGAAAAGCGGATATCACCAAATTAGAATGAAAGAAGGTGATGAATGGAAAGCCGCATTTAAGACAAAATATAGATTGTATGAGTAATTAGTAATGCCTTTCGGTTTAACTATCGCACCTAATACTTTTATGAGACTTATGAACCATGTTTTGAGGACTTTTATTAGCAAATTTGTGGTTGTCTATTTTGATAATATCCTCATTTACAGCAAGAGTTTAGAAGACCATATATCTCACTTGAGGGATGTTTTAGAAGTGCTTCGAAAGGAGCAATTATATGCTAACCTCAAAAAGTGCACTTTTTGCACAGACAAACTTGTGTTTCTTGGTTTTATTGTTAGTGCACAAGGGATACAGGTTGATGAAGAAAAGATTCGTGCGATCCAAGAATAGCCTGGTCCAACTAATGTAAGTAATGTGCAGAGTTTCCATGGACTAGCGAGCTTTTACAGGAGATTTGTGAAGGATTTCAGCACCATTGCAGCACCACTTACTGAGGTAATCAAGAAGAACGTGGGGTTCAGATGGGGAGAGCAACAAGAGAAGGCCTTTCAGACGCTTAAAAATAAGCTGACTCAGGCGCCATTACTTGCTTTACCTAATTTCTCTAAAACGTTTGAAATTGAGTGTGATGCTTCAGGATTAGATATTGAAGCAGTGCTCATGCAAGAGAGAAGACCAATTGCATTCTTTAGCGAGAAGCTAAGTGGGGCAACCTTGAACTACCCTACTTATGACAAGGAGTTATATGCATTGGTTCGAGCACTGGAGACTTGGCAACACTATCTTTGGCCAAAAGAGTTCGTGATCCACACTGATCATGAATCCTTGAAGTACTTGAAGGGACAACATAAGCTAAACAAAAGGCATGCTCGTTGGGTGGAGTTCATCGAAACATTTCCCTATATCATCCATTACAAGCAAGGTAAAGAGAATGTCGTTGCTGATGCACTTTCTAGGAGGTATGCTCTTATCTCTACTCTTAGTTCTAGACTGCTTGGTTTTGAGCACATTAAGGAATTGTATGCTGCTGATCGAGATTTTTGTGAAGAGTATGTGCATTGTGAGAAGAGTGGTCATGGTAAATTTTATAAACATGAAGGATTCTTGTTTAGGGAGAGTAAACTATGTATTCCAAATTATTCTTTAAGAGAATTACTAGTGAGGGAGTCTTATGGAGAAGGTTTAATGGGGCATTTTGGAGTAGCTAAAACTTTAGGGGTATTACAGGAACACTTCTATTGGCCACACATGAAACGAGATGTTGAGAGGATTTGTGAGCGATGTGTTACGTGTAAGCAAGCAAAATCTAGAGTCTATCCTTATGGGCTTTATACCCCACTTCCCATTCCTCACGAGCCTTTGGTAGTTATTTCCATGGATTTTGTGTCAGGATTACCCAGGTCTAGGCATGGTCGAGATTCTATTTTTGTAGTTGTGGATAGATTTTCTAAGATGGCACATTTCATTCCTTGCTACAAAACAGATGGTGCTTGCAATATTGCTAATTTGTTCTTTAGGGAAGTTGTGAGATTGCGTGGTATGCCTAGAACAATCATATCAGATAGAGATGCTAAGTTCTTGAGCTACTTTTGGAAGACCCTGTGGGCTAAGTTAGGAACTAAGTTATTGTTCTCTACTACTTGTCATCTATAGACTGATGGTCAAACTGAGGTAGTAAATCGAACTTTATCTACTTTGTTGAGGGCTGTCATTAGAAAGAACATTAAAAGTTGGGAGGATTGTTTGCCGCATGTTGAATTTGCCTATAATCACACAATGCATTCTGCTACTAAGTTTACTCCTTTTGAAATTGTGTATGGTTTTAATCCACTAACTCCTTTGGATTTATCACCTCTACCTATTTCTGAGTATGTTAATCTAGATGGCAAGAAGAAAGCAGAATTTGTTAAACAGATCCATGAGAAGGCAAGGCTAAACATTGAGCGAAGAACAAAGCAGTATGTGAAACAAGCCAACAAGGGTCGTCAACAAGCTGTCTTTGAACCTGGAGACTGGGTTTGGGTTCACATGCGCAAAGAGCGGTTTCCTGTATAGCGTCGATCTAAATTACTTCCTAGAGGTGATGGACCATTTCAAATTCTTGAGCACATCAATGATAATGCATACAAGATAGATTTGCTAGGTGAGTATCAAGTAAGTGCTATGTTTAATGTTACTGATCTGAGTCTTTTTGATGTAGGCAACGATTTGAGGACAAATCCTTTTCAAGAGGAGGGGAATGATGAGAGCCAAGCCAGAAGATGGAATGTAGATTCTCTTGAAGTGCCACTTGGGCCGATCACAAGAACTCGAGTGAAACGATTCAAGGAAGCACTTAATGGGTTAATAAAGGATGTCCACGAATCCAAAAAGGATTGGAGCAACCATGAGAATGCACTTGCTCTTGTACATGTCATAATGGATACGGGTTGAAGGGGGCGTGTCTTTACAAGGCACGACCGTGTAGTGAGTCTGGAGGCCCCATAGAAATATATACGGCCATATACACGGTTCAACGGCATGGCCGTGTGTGGTGTCAAGAATATCCATAGAAACATACACAGCCAGAAATGCACAGCTGTGTATACCCTCTACGCCGGCTCCTACGCCGCCGACCTTTAATTCCCTATTTGTTATTTTTTCGTGACTTTATGATGTTATGTCGTTTTGGGCTTTTATTATTACGAGTTGTAAACCCTAATATAAAGCTTTTAGGGTTGAGCATAGAGAGAACAGACACACAAGGTTGAATAACACATTTGAGAGAATTCCTCTCTTGGTTCTTTAAAGAACTTCTCTTGAACTTATCGGATTTTCTTCCGTGGCGTTCATCTTGACTTATCAATCGGTCTTTCATCCTAATTGTGGTGTCCACCGAATATACCAAGGTTCTTGCCTCACTTATAGGCAACGAGTCGCGATTCCACTTGATTGTTTTGGCATCTTGGGTAGCAATTTCGAACGTATTGGTATTGGGTTTCGTCGCACGTAGGTGTGGTTCGTATCAGATGGATCCTTTACTAACATTAGATAAGGAGTTGTGGTAGTATTGACATCTCTTAAAGGTTAAGAGATACCTTTGGCATTTAAACTAGATTACCATTATACCAACAATGAGGCCAAGTACAAAGCTCTTCCACTTGGACTCATTTCTGCACAAAGTTCTAAAGTCTCCCTTGTGCATTTGCAGTGATTTGAACCTCATCATCAAGCAAGCTAATGGAAAAATTTCTCTAAAAGAATTAGCACTAGTACCTTATAGGGCTATAGTGTAATCTTTGATCAATAAATTCAATTTAATAAGATATAAGAACACTAAATGATCTACCAATCATTAGGCAGATGCACTAGCAACATCAACCTCTAAAGTCCCCATTCAAATTGAAGAAAATAGTTTGAATATTCAAGTTATCAAAAATTTTATCCCTACAACTACCAAATGAAGAAGAGGAGGTATAAGATGACCGACGCACTTTTATCAGGGCAAAAACCTTAAAGTACTTCACCCGCATTAATGGCATCTTGTACTTTAAAGGGACAAAGGGCATTCTATCTCAATGTATTTGTGTAGAAGAAATATAAGAACGCCCGTTGTCCCTTTAAAGTACAAGATGCCATTAATGCGGGTGAAGTTCTTTAAGGTTTAATGTGTAGAAGAAGGGCCACCCTTATATTGTCGCATTCAACATGTAAGGTATTACTAGCCCACAATGTCTAATGATTCATCGTAAGTATAGATGAATTGCCCAAAGTGCTTTGATCACCCTAACTAGGAAGAATGTAACTTTGTGGCTAGTGTAAGCGATTAGAGATGCCTATATATTGATTACTTGAAAAATAATTTCTTACCTATAAATAGTAGATAAGTCATATTAATGAAACACAAAGCAAGAAAGTACATTATCTATGAAGATGAGTTGTGAAGAGTATTGTACATGGGAAAGCTTTTTAGATGCATAGCACCTCTTGAAATAGAAACTATCTAGGCTCAAGTACACTTTGAACATGGTGGGGAACACTAAGGGGTAAGGAAGTTATATTACCATTTGCTCAATATGAGGTACTATTGGCCCACTATGGAAATTGATGCACTTAACTTTGCTAAGAAGTGTGTCACATGCCAACATGTGATGCAATCTATGCTCTAGTTGTTGCACCACATAGCTTAACTACTCCGTGGCCATTTGATCTAATTAGGCTAATACATCCACCATCTAGAGGATGCATTTAGATCTCATTAGGAACATAATGCTTCACTAATTGGGTAGAGGCAATTTCGCTAAAGAAAGCAATAGAACCTATAGCAGCAAGCTTCATAAAAGAGTATATTATTTGTCGCTTTAGAATCCCAAAGTGCATTCTCTCTCTGATAATGGCACACCTTTCATCAACTAATATATACAATAGTTGTTGGCTTCCTATAGCATTAATCATGTAGAGTCTACATTATACTTCCCCTACATCGTACTACCCTAAAGGGAATGGCTAAGCAAAGGCAATAAATAGGACCCTCTTAGAGCTGCTTAGTTGGATGGTTCATGAAAACCACAAGAAGTGACACAACAAGTTGCCATTAGCATTATGGGCTTATTGGACAGCCAAGCGAGGTACTACATAGGCAACACCCTTCTCTTATGTATATAGTTCTGAAGTTACTATGCCCATAGAGGTTTTGGTTCCTTCCACGCAATTGGCTATCAATGCAAAATTAGAACTAGATACTTTATGCATCCTAGATCTTGAGGCCTTAGAAGAGAGATGAGATGCAACTAAGTGCAACCTTACTAACTACTAATAGTGACTCGGTGTAGCTTATGATCATTTGATCAGGAAGTGATCCTTTTAGCAAGGTAACATTGTGCTTAGCATAGTAAAACATGTGTCATGAGGCATTCCTACATCAAAGTTCACACTTTAATGGGAAGGGCCTTTCATCATGAAAGAGATTCATGATAGTGGTTATTGCAAATTTCAAAACCAAAGAATGGGTGCCATCATTGCTCCCATCAAATTTCATATATAATATACTAATGTACTACATCAAGTGAATGGAATATCCAACTCACCTTATATGAGCCATCATTCCTTTTTATGTTGCTACAAAGTTAGAGATCTGTTTCCTTTGTGCACATCATACGTATAACATTTAAATGGCAATAAATAAATACCTACACATTGATACATTGCTAGTGCTTGGTAAGAGAGATGTCTCCTAAGTGCATGATGTTATTTAGCTTATGACTTACTAGCTAGTTAGAGTATTGACTCCCAGGTGCATGACATAAAAGCCTTCATGCCACTAAATGAGAATCTACTCAATTTGAATATGCTTGCACATGAAGCATATGTAAGCTTTTTTTCTTCCATAATATTTTTTGGATATTCATGATTAAACAATTAAGTAATGGGTCATACCCCCTTAATTAATAATGAAATCACTATTATTAATATATTGAAAAAAAAAGAAGATCATTGCCCATAAACAAGAGCATTGTTCCAATGCATGAGATCTTGTTGACAATATGACAGGCTATGAAATGTTATATCCATCGTTGTTGCTACTAAGTGAGTATTATATCTCCTAAGTGTGTGATGCATTTCATAATAGTATAAGATTCTTTTCTTTGACAACTAAAGGTCAAATTTATTCCATATCATGACAAATATAAGATGGCTTAAAAGAAAATGAAAAACAAATAAAATATTATTCATTTAAATTCTACATGTTTGCACATACTATGCCATAATAAGATGCAACAAATATCGAAAATCATTTCATGGAACAATGTTTGACTTTACATTAGAACAAATATTCTCATCACCAATGAGCCTTTTTATCTTAAGTTTGGCCTTTTCTAATTCATCTCTAAGTCTATTACGTCACTATATGGTTTCATAGAAATTCAATAACTTTTGTGATTTAAACGCAACACACTTTAGAATCCCAACTTTAAAATTGAGACCACTAGCTCCAATGATACTTATTACTAAGAGTTTTAATTCTTCTACCGATAGCCAATCCCAAGGTCTAGTTAGTAGCTCTACAACTTGTCCTAATAATGTCATCTTAGCGTTAGCTACATCGATGCCTAGAGCAAAACATCTAGGCTAAAAATCACCTTCCAAAGAATGCAACCATTCCATTAATTCAACAAGATGATATGGCATGATGAATTCATGAAATGAAGTGGTTTCACTCAATGTCATTCCTTTATTGGGAGTTGCTACTTTATCCTATTGCAATGAATTGACAACTGGGGGAGGAAGCCCACTAAGTGAACATGTAGTCAAAGGAGCATATGCAATCAAAGGAGTAGATGCAGTGGGTAAAAGTGTATTAATGGGCAGTGCATTACTTAAAGTTAGAGGAGCTTCAGTAGATGCAATATTAACTTCATCGTCATAAAGACCTTAGTGAAGTAAAGCATCAACATATGTCTCAATTTCACCCTCTTCATGATGTGTGGACTCTAAATCATCTTCTTCCATCTTAAAGACCACGCTAAGAATTTCTATGCCATTATCATTATTGTTCTCAAGGGCTAGCGAACCTTCTCCTTTATTATGCTATGGAGAGTTTCTATAGTCTACCAAGTCTATGTCTTCATTCCCTTCATCTTGAGTTGCTAATGATGCATGATGATCCTCAAAATGAAGTTGCTTAACAATGACATATTGGCGAAGAAAAGGATGCTTGATGGAGGAAGTAGATCATGAAGTACAACCACTCCTTAGGTCACACACGGTTGAAGCTGGAGCTATAACAACTCCTCCCATAACCTAAAAATCATTAATGCGGGTGAAGTTCTTTAAGGTTTAATGTGTAGAAGAAGGGCCACCCTTATATTGTCGCATTCAACATGTAAGGTATTACTAGCCCACAATGTCTAATGATTCATCGTAAGTATAGATGAATTGCCCAAAGTGCTTTGATCACCCTAACTAGGAAGAATGTAACTTTGTGGCTAGTGTAAGCGATTAGAGATGCCTATATATTGATTACTTGAAAAATAATTTCTTACCTATAAATAGTAGATAAGTCATATTAATGAAACACAAAGCAAGAAAGTACATTATCTATGAAGATGAGTTGTGAAGAGTATTGTACATGGGAAAGCTTTTTAGATGCATAGCACCTCTTGAAATAGAAACTATCTAGGCTCAAGTACACTTTGAACATGGTGGGGAACACTAAGGGGTAAGGAAGTTATATTACCATTTGCTCAATATGAGGTACTATTGGCCCACTATGGAAATTGATGCACTTAACTTTGCTAAGAAGTGTGTCACATGCCAACATGTGATGCAATCTATGCTCTAGTTGTTGCACCACATAGCTTAACTACTCCGTGGCCATTTGATCTAATTAGGCTAATACATCCACCATCTAGAGGATGCATTTAGATCTCATTAGGAACATAATGCTTCACTAATTGGGTAGAGGCAATTTCGCTAAAGAAAGCAATAGAACCTATAGCAGCAAGCTTCATAAAAGAGTATATTATTTGTCGCTTTAGAATCCCAAAGTGCATTCTCTCTCTGATAATGGCACACCTTTCATCAACTAATATATACAATAGTTGTTGGCTTCCTATAGCATTAATCATGTAGAGTCTACATTATACTTCCCCTACATCGTACTACCCTAAAGGGAATGGCTAAGCAAAGGCAATAAATAGGACCCTCTTAGAGCTGCTTAGTTGGATGGTTCATGAAAACCACAAGAAGTGACACAACAAGTTGCCATTAGCATTATGGGCTTATTGGACAGCCAAGCGAGGTACTACATAGGCAACACCCTTCTCTTATGTATATAGTTCTGAAGTTACTATGCCCATAGAGGTTTTGGTTCCTTCCACGCAATTGGCTATCAATGCAAAATTAGAACTAGATACTTTATGCATCCTAGATCTTGAGGCCTTAGAAGAGAGATGAGATGCAACTAAGTGCAACCTTACTAACTACTAATAGTGACTCGGTGTAGCTTATGATCATTTGATCAGGAAGTGATCCTTTTAGCAAGGTAACATTGTGCTTAGCATAGTAAAACATGTGTCATGAGGCATTCCTACATCAAAGTTCACACTTTAATGGAAGGGCCTTTCATCATGAAAGAGATTCATGATAGTGGTTATTGCAAATTTCAAAACCAAAGAATGGGTGCCATCATTGCTCCCATCAAATTTCATATATAATATACTAATGTACTACATCAAGTGAATGGAATATCCAACTCACCTTATATGAGCCATCATTCCTTTTTATGTTGCTACAAAGTTAGAGATCTGTTTCCTTTGTGCACATCATACGTATAACATTTAAATGGCAATAAATAAATACCTACACATTGATACATTGCTAGTGCTTGGTAAGAGAGATGTCTCCTAAGTGCATGATGTTATTTAGCTTATGACTTACTAGCTAGTTAGAGTATTGACTCCCAGGTGCATGACATAAAAGCCTTCATGCCACTAAATGAGAATCTACTCAATTTGAATATGCTTGCACATGAAGCATATGTAAGCTT
Organism: Laguncularia racemosa; assembly: GCA_037954665.1. Classification (NCBI taxonomy): domain Eukaryota; kingdom Viridiplantae; phylum Streptophyta; class Magnoliopsida; order Myrtales; family Combretaceae; genus Laguncularia; species Laguncularia racemosa. The sequence continues at coordinate 55,724 of JBBMOL010000577.1, forward strand.
TTTTTCTTCCATAATATTTTTTGGATATTCATGATTAAACAATTAAGTAATGGTTCATACCCCCTTAATTAATAATGAAATCACTATTATTAATATATTGAAAAAAAAAGAAGATCATTGCCCATAAACAAGAGCATTGTTCCAATGCATGAGATCTTGTTGACAATATGACAGGCTATGAAATGTTATATCCATCGTTGTTGCTACTAAGTGAGTATTATATCTCCTAAGTGTGTGATGCATTTCATAATAGTATAAGATTCTTTTCTTTGACAACTAAAGGTCAAATTTATTCCATATCATGACAAATATAAGATGGCTTAAAAGAAAATGAAAAACAAATAAAATATTATTCATTTAAATTCTACATGTTTGCACATACTATGCCATAATAAGATGCAACAAATATCGAAAATCATTTCATGGAACAATGTTTGACTTTACATTAGAACAAATATTCTCATCACCAATGAGCCTTTTTATCTTAAGGTTGGCCTTTTCTAATTCATCTCTAAGTCTATTACGTCACTATATGGTTTCATAGAAATTCAATAACTTTTGTGATTTAAACGCAACACACTTTAGAATCCCAACTTTAAAATTGAGACCACTAGCTCCAATGATACTTATTACTAAGAGTTTTAATTCTTCTACCGATAGCCAATCCCAAGGTCTAGTTAGTAGCTCTACAACTTGTCCTAATAATGTCATCTTAGCATTAGCTACATCGATGCCTAGAGCAAAACATCTAGGCTAAAAATCACCTTCCAAAGAATGCAACCATTCCATTAATTCAACAAGATGATATGGCATGATGAATTCATGAAATGAAGTGGTTTCACTCAATGTCATTCCTTTATTGGGAGTTGCTACTTTATCCTATTGCAATGAATTGACAACTGGGGAGGAAGCCCACTAAGTGAACATGTAGTCAAAGGAGCATATGCAATCAAAGGAGTAGATGCAGTGGGTAAAAGTGTATTAATGGGCAGTGCATTACTTAAAGTTAGAGGAGCTTCAGTAGATGCAATATTAACTTCATCGTCATAAAGACCTTAGTGAAGTAAAGCATCAACATATGTCTCAATTTCACCCTCTTCATGATGTGTGGACTCTAAATCATCTTCTTCCATCTTAAAGACCACGCTAAGAATTTCTATGCCATTATCATTATTGTTCTCAAGGGCTAGCGAACCTTCTCCTTTATTATGCTATGGAGAGTTTCTATAGTCTACCAAGTCTATGTCTTCATTCCCTTCATCTTGAGTTGCTAATGATGCATGATGATCCTCAAAATGAAGTTGCTTAACAATGACATATTGGCGAAGAAAAGGATGCTTGATGGAGGAAGTAGATCATGAAGTACAACCACTCCTTAGGTCACACACGGTTGAAGCTGGAGCTATAACAACTCCTCCCATAACCTAAAAAATAAAGATATATATATATATATATATACATATATGTTAAAAGGAAAACAAAAATGTATATAGTGAAATGTAACTAAATTTGTGTGAGCGCATTACCTCTCAAATGCAAGTGCATTTGACTTGCCTGGCATTTGATGAAGATGGTAGATGATTGATCTTTGACTTGGCTTGCAAATCACTACATGGTTTATTGATTTTTGGGGTAAACAAAGATAGAATTCATACCTATAAATAGTAGGTAACTATAAAGTGTCATCCACTATAGTGTATGCACACTCTTGAAATTTTTCCAAAAAAGTCATCCAATAAGTCAACCAACCAGTAGTAGGAACTTCTATATGATTGATAGAAGGAAAGAATAGCTATTGAACATGTGGGTAAATTTCCGTAATATTTTTTTGAAAGAGTAATTTGCAATAGTAATTAAAATCTCCTATTGAGGAAATGAGTTAAGGAACTCCTTAATCGAAACTAAGTTGGTGAGAAAATCTATGGGGTAAGTACACCATAGCCTTTTACTTTAGAAAGTAATTGATGAAATCCTTATAGTCTTGTAACGATGGTAAATGCCTTGGTATACAGCATAAAATAAATCTTGCATAAGAGGTTTGTAAGCTTTTGCAATTACTTATTAAGGTCACAAATACATCTAAATGTGAAGGGTAGAATCTTTTGAAATCCTCACACCCAAATTTCTTCTCCACATATAATCAAAATGAAAATTCTTTGACATCATCAATTACTTGGGATAAGAGCTGCATAGGTCATTCATCTATCTATGCCATTACTCTTGCAAATAACCCTAAGATTGTCTTAAATGCTAAGGGAGAAGGTGAATCTATAAAACCACTTACAGATCAAAAGTTATAAAAATAGTAAGTCTACATGCAAATATATGAAGTAATGACCTTTTAAGTGAATTGAGGTATAGTGATACAAATCCAATCACTAATAGAAGGAACCTAAAAAGCATGCTAAAGAAAAACACTCACCCTTGGCAATATGAAAGGCTAAGAGAAATCACTAAGGGTTACACCTTCCTTTAGTCTACCTAGAAAAATGTATGTAGATAGTCATAGTGCAATAAATGCTACAAGCTCATAACTTCATCAAAGAAAAGAAAAAAAAATGTTTGAATATATGTTATGAATAAAAAATAAAAGGAGCAAAGGGAGAAAAAAAAGCACATATGCAAAAAGAGATGATGGTATGCACTTACTCCTAAAGCATAGCCTTAAGATCTTATTACCATCTTCTTTAACACTCTTAAAGAAATGCTTAACCCAAGAGGAGAAAATGGATTTCCTCACCCTGACTTTGCTTGCCTTTAGTGCAACTAGAAAGGTAGTTTGAATACCTTGTTATTCATGTGTGATAGAAGTGGCAATGATATTAGTTCTTCCAAATTCATGAAGTCTTAAGAGCATGAATACATCCTCTAGTGTAGGTGTAAACTCCCCCCATAATGCAATGAAAGTGTGAGTTTGGGTACTCCATTGCAAAATGATAACTTAGAATAACTTCATGTCATCTATAAAAGGAAAGTTAAATTAAGTAGTAATGTTGATGGCTCGGTACACTCTAGCATTCTTCAAGGCATCCTTATATTCAAGCTTCTCAGTGATATAATCTATACATGAAGTTTATCTAGTGATTGCTTATCTCAAGAAGGCAAATTGAGTATGGGATAATAGTAACTCTTTCCTCTCATTCCTAAAGTGCAGCATAGAGCTCTCTTCAATGAACACTCTAGCGTCTAGATGAGGTTCACACTCAATTAGGCATAAGTCTTTATTAGCATGTTAAGGTACGCAAAGGTTTCTACTCTTGATTTTCAGCTAAAAGAGATCTTTAGAGATTGTTGAGTCTGGCCATTCACTATGAGGAGATGGAACTAGAGGCAATTCCCCATTAAAGTGGACCAATAATTTCTATCTAACTGGATCATTGGTGTGTGATCAATTACCTTTAGATTCTCTAACCATTATTGGGAAGTATGCCTCTTCCATGTGAAGTGATTGTTGGATTAATTAGAGATAGACCGGGTGGAACAATGTAACTACCTATGCAATCACAACGAGTAATGCAAGTTTATCCACAGCTAAATGGATCAAGAGGATAAGGTGTAATGTACTCAACAAGCTACAGATAAGGGTAAACTTGAAAAAAGGAGACAATTAAGTGAAGATATGCGTACCACTAGCTATTATCTCCTATTATCTGGCAATTTTGCCTCTACTATATTCCCTTCAAAAGAGTAATAGAAGATTTAATTGAAAAATTAAAGAAATATAATATGAAAAAATCAAGAGTATTGACTCACTAAAAAAAATCATGCATGCATAGGTACATGTGATAACAATACCCCAGGAGTATCTAATTTAATCCATAATTCAATTGAAGCAATAAAAGAATTGGTTTATGGCACAAATGGTTCTATGCTATATTGGCAAACAAGACATTTGGAGCATTAAAAAAAAAAACAGTGCGAAGAACTAGGACTTCATGATAGAAAATTGGAAGAATATGGATAAATCATCTAGAGATAAGCTTATAATGGCAAGTTGGCAAGTAGCAAATCTTATTGTACACACCTATCCTTGAAAAGGTTGATTATGGAAGATCACGCAACAAGTTACTTGCTTACCACTATTTTTTACCACCATGGAACTAAGGTAAAGAGGAAAACTAACTCCATGTCATAAGAATTTGAAGTTAAGAAATCTAAAATAGAAAACAAGAAGAAGGGCAAAGGTTAATACATAAGTTACTTAGCAACAAAAGAGTCTAGTTGCGATTGTATTACATAAACTAATCTAATACAAGTTGAAGTGAGCATGCAAACATGTATGAGACCATGGCTAAAAGGGGAATCAAATCAAACTCCACCATCACAATTCAATAGAGATTAGAGATACGACAATAGCAAAAAGAGCAACTTATTTAATCAATAAGGATGTAGGAAGTAAATGGTGGGATAATATATTTCAAGACAAGGTATAGAGGAGGTTCTCTTTTTAAAGAGCAGAGCATGTATATTTTTAGACAATTAATGACAAATAAAGGAAAATGGTAATGTTTTGGAACTTTATAGCACTATGGCCCACCACATGTCCTCATTATATGAAGACATGCAAAGGCTTAAATATTATAAATCTGAAATACTTACACTCACGTACTCATGACAATAATTAAAAATCATCTCCTACATATAAGAGATTAGCAAGAATTTCTATCCTCAATAATACATCATTAACAGTTTCCTCAAATTATTATAGTGGAAGCTTATAACATTTAATTACAAAAGAAATTCTCAAAACAACTTAACAAGTAATTCCAACATATGTTTTTCCTTAATCTAACTACTAATCATCATAATAGACATATTCTATATTCTCTTCATTATTTTGATCATGATTTGTCTCCACTAGGGTCTCATCCTACCATACAATTTCTCTAACGACACCTACAACTTAAAAAAGGTTTCCATAAGAGATGAGCTAATGCTTAGCACTATACATACCTACAAACAGGAGTTATTCATCTTTCACAATGTTTAACCAGCACACAATCTCATCAGCATCATACAACCTTACACAATTCTACACAATCTTTCCACAAATAATTATATATATATATATATATATAAGACAATGGGTACTCCCCTTTTGTCCATGAGTCTATTTCCATACATAATATATATATAATATATATATATATATATGATAGTGGGTACTCCCCACTATCCATGAGTGCATAAGTTCTTTCACAACATCTTTCCACAAACATAAGTCCTTTCATAATATCCTTCCATATACTACCAGAACAATTTTTGTACATAACTCCACTAAGGACAACGTCACATACCAATCATCAGGATACTACCCCATGAACACCGACCCACACTCGGTTTCTTGGACCTAGCAAATTCACAAACACATGCGCACATAATCAAGTTCACTTGCAATAATATTTAATCTACAGAAAATACCTAACTTAACAAGCACAAACACATAAGGTATACATGTACTTAGATTGCCAAATTTGATCTCTTCATAGTTCTATAATCTCACCAATTCTCTAAACCTATACACAATCCTAATTACATGCTCTTAGAATTGTATCTCAACACATTAAAACGAATTGAATACATTTCGACTCAATATAGCCATATTGGAGGCTGTGTAAATCAACATGGGATAGTACTTAGCCATGCCAAAGGCTGTGTACCTTTTTGTTTGTTTTATAGTTTGACATGGGGTGAGACATGACCATATTAAGATACTATGTATCTTTCTATGTAGTTTAGGTTCAACACAGGATAAGACACGGCCGTGTTGGGAGGATGTATATCTCTCTAATATGGTTTAGGTTTCAACACAAGATAAGACATGGTCGGGTTGGGAGGCCATATACCTTTTTGTATGCTTTGGGTTTTAACACGAGATATAACATGACTGTGTTAGAAGGCTATGTATCTTATTGTTCATCATGGACTCTCTTTCTCAAATTCAAAATTCCTAATTCTTTTCTAGCCCTAACTTAAATCTAACAATTCTAATCGTAATTATGTATTATTTTTCCATAAAAATTGCTAATTAGGGTTAGATCAACAACTTAACTAATCGAGTCGTCCTAGTACTTGAATCCTTGTCCGAACCTTGCATATAATAGATTGATCTATAAAATGTTCTACTGCATTAATTCCCACTTCACAATGTACACTCAAATAATGACCAATAGTCATTAATAAATTCGCTAACCTTAACCTAATAAGTTAGTGGCAACGTGGTTGCCTTCTTCTCTTTTGGGTCTTCATAAAGAGTGCCTAGGGTTCAATTTAAGTCTCATAGCTTGCAACTATCAAAATGAAAGAAAGGTGTAGTCCTAGGTCATAAAAGGGTTTATATACCTTAATAGTAAAATGACTACATTGACCTTGTCTTGTTATTTTAATTACCATCTTATCCTTAGCTTCATTTTTGTTAATATTACTTATATATATATATATATATATATATATATATATAATTTGTGTACTTACAACGTCCCCCCCTTACAAAAATTTTCGTTCCTAAAAATTACCTAGATCATGGAAAAGTTCTAGATATCTTCTTTTTATCTCCTCTTCTAATTCCTAAGTTGTCTGTCTATTTGTTTGGTTGCTCCATTGCACTTTGACATACTTAATAACCTGTCTTCTCATAATGCATTCCTTAGTGTCTATGACTTTGAGAGGTCTCTACTATAGTGAGGTTTGGTTACATTTGCAGAGGTTCTAGTATAGTGATCTAATCTGGGTTAGGTACATATTTTCTAAGCATGGAAATGTGGAATACATTATATACGCCAGCTAAGTTAGGCAATAAAGCTAGTTTGTATGTCATTGATCCAATTTCCCCCTCAACCCAAACCTTACCACTCCCCTTGTAGGTGAGATCTTCAAAAACACATGGTCTCCAACATGGAACTCTAATGGGCATCTCCTCTTGTTTGCATATGACTTTAAACGGCTTTAGGCAGATTGCATTCTTTGTCTGATCAATTTAACTTTATCAACCACATCTTGTACTGGATCAGGCCTCAATATCCGTTTCTCACTCACCTCATCTCAATGTAAAAGTGACCAACACTTTCTCCCATATAATGCTTCATATGATGCCATTTGGATGGTAGATTGATAACTATTATCATAGGCAAACCCTACTAAGGGTAGGCGTTTGTCCTAATTTCCACTAAACTCCAATGTATATGCCCTCAACATGTTTTCTAATATTTGAATTGTTTGCTCTAACTAGCCATCTGTCTGTAGGTGAAAAGTTGTATTGAACTGTAACTTTGTCCTTAGAGCCTTATGCAGATTGTTCCAAAATCTCCCCACAAATTAGGTATCTCTATCCAATACTATAGAGACTAGTACCCTATGTAACCTCACAATCTCTTTGATGTAAATTTGTGTTAACTTCTCAAGTTTATACCCAATGCCTATAGGTATAAAGTGAGCAGATTTTGTAAGCCAGTTTACAATTGCCCATATCGTATCTAACTTAATTATAGATATGGGAAATGTTATGACAAAGTCCATAGTCATATGCTCCCATTTCCACTCTGGTATAGGTAGAGATTGTAACATGCTACTAGGTTTGATGTTTTATCATTCTTTGCTAGCATGTCAGACACTTCAATACATATTTCACAATTTTCCTCTTCATGTTCTTCTACTAGTAATGAAACTTTAGATCTTATATATTTTGATACTCCCAAGGTGAATAGAGTTCCTAGAATAATGTGCTTCCTTTAGTATTTCATTCTTTAGTTTATCTACACTTGGCACACATAACCTATGACCATACTTCAACACTCATTCTTCATCATCATTAAATTATATAGTTCTTCCCTATTCTATTCTTTTCTTTATTTCCTATATCCCCATATCATCAGCTTGTGCCAATTTTATTCTATCTATTAATGCTGATTGTATGCGTAAGTTAGTGAGTCTAGTTCTGATTTCCTAAGTCACAATCTCCAAATCTAATTTATGTATGTCTTCTAATATTTTCTTTTGAGTTGTGATTGAAGTTGTTAGATTAACATGCTTCTTTCTATTGAGTGCATCTATAAATACGTTTAGTTTCCCAAGATGGTATTGAATGTCTAAATCGTAATCCTTTATTAGTTCTAGCTAGCATCTTTGCTTCATATTTAGCTCTTCTTAAGTAAAGAGGTATTTGAGGCTTTTATGATCTATGAATACTTTGTACTTCTCTCCATACAAGTAGTGTCTCCATAATCTGAGTGTAAATATCACCACTACTAACTTTAGATTACGTGTCAATAGATCTTCTCATAGGGCTTTAACTATCTAGAGGCATATGCTATCACTCTCTCCTTCTACATTAACATGCACCTAAGTCCTAGAATGGAAGCATCATCGTACGCTACAAATTCTTCACCACTGACTAGTAATGCAAACACAAGTGTAGAAGTCAATTTCTCTTTCAATGCTGTGTAGCTTGCTTCACATCAGTCATCCCATACAAACTTTATCCCTTTTTTAGTTAACTTGGTTAAAGTGGTTGCCAGCTTAGAGAATCCTTCCATAAGTCTTATGTAACATCCTACTAACCTCAAAAAGTTGCTAATTTCTATTATGGTCTTTAGTCTACGCCATTCATTCATAGCTCTAATCTTCTTAGGATCTATTGCTAACCCGTCTTTACTAATCACATGTTCTAAAAAGGTTACCCACTTCAGCCAAAATTCACACTAAATTTAGTATATAGCTTCTCTACTGGCAATCTACTCAACACAACTCTTAAGTGTTACTCATGATCTTCCTTAATCTTAAAGTATATCAAAATGTCATCTATGAATACGATGGCAAACTTATCCAAATATTCCTTAAATACCTAGTTCATTAAGTCTATGAAGGTTGCTAGTGCATTTGTGAGTCCAAATGGCATTACATGGAACTCATAATGCCCGTATCTAGTTCTGAATGTGGCTTTCTAGATATCTTCCTCCTTGATTTTCAATTGATAGTATCTGGATCTCAATTCTATTTTTGAAAAAACTTAAGCTCCTTACAACTGATCAAACAAGTCATCAATCTTCGAGAGAGGGTACTTACTTTTAGTGGTGACCTTATTTAACTCTCAGTAATCTATACACAATCACATGTTGTTGTCTTTCTTCCTTACAAACAATATAGATGCATCCTAAGGTGAGACACTTGGTCTAATGAATTTCTTGTCTAGTAGTTCTTGTATCCAATCCTTCATTTTTTTCAACTCTGTAGGTGCCATATAGTATAGGGCTTTTAATATAGGAGTCATATTAGACACTATATCTATGCTAAACTAAATCTCCTTTGTTAGAGCTGAACTTGGCAAGTCATCCAAAAATTCTCCAGTAAACTCCTTCACTATCCTCACTTTATCAATTTTAATCACATCTTTAGCCTCAACTGCTATAAAAGCCATCATACTTTTACCCCATAATTCATATGATGGCAATCCTATTGGCATATATAGTTCCAATTTAAAACTAAATTGTTATCTTTTAAGTGTATTGAAATGGATGGTCATGTCATGACAATCAATTGTTGCATTATGTTTGATCAACCAATCCATTCCTAGAATGTCAAAATTAGTCTTGTTAACACCAGAAGATTTGTAGCTAATACTCTATCCTGCACTTCTATACAAATTTTTCTACATATTTTATTCAGTCCTCTACCTACACCTATAGGTGTACTCAAATTCAATACAACAGCAAACACTTTAGTACGTACATCATATTTACTTCTAAGTGCATAAGATATATGAATGTAATGTACTAGTGTCAAATAACACAAATGCTTCAATAGAATTTAATAGTAGTGTACCTACCAAGGTTTTTGTGCTTGGAGTGTCATGTTGTTGTAAACCGAATACTCATGTTTGTGCCCTTTGCGTTAGCCCTACTTGCTGAGGTCTAACATCATTGTTCCTAACCTAATTTCTTCTTACTAGTACTAGCTGCACATTCTATCCTCTATTATCTAGGCAATCTACCATTCTAAGACCCCTTTCTTTGCATGAGAAGCAAAATGTTAGGGGTATTGATCTCTCCTAACAAGTTTTGCTACTGTGTTGTGTTTTTCCACATGAAAAATAGGCACCTTCTAGCCATTTATATTCATTCAACTCATGTAGCCCTTGGTAACTTCCACATCTATTACCCTGACTCATGTATGAGGTCTTAGCTTGAGAAGAGAGTGTTGTAATGATCATAGGTCTAATATGCACTACATGGAGTCTCTTGCCCTTCTCTTGAATTGTAACACCCTAGGTAAGTCTTTTCCCTAATACCATTCTAGTTCCTAAATTCCTCATCTTGTCATTTCTTTCGTGACTTAGTTCTAGGATTTTGGCTTTGTTCACAGCTTTAGAGTAAGTTTTTGGTTGGAAGGCAACCACTTCATGATATAGGGTGGGTTTTAACCTCAACTCAAACCGATGAGCCAATGATTTCTCATTAGCTTTGAAGGTAGGTGGCATGAATTTCATCAAATAGTTGAGTTCTGTCTCATAGTCATCTACTAATCTTTTTCCTTAATAGCAACTATAATATGCTACTTGCATCCTTTCTCTAATGGTGCATAGGAAATATTATTCATACAATATTTCCATAAATCTACCGCATTTAATCAATCCCACAGTGAGTCTAGAAGCACTCAACCACCATTTAAAAGCTGAGCCCCGTAATAGGTATACTAAATATTTCAATTGTCATTAAGTGTTCTTAATTCATCAAATGTCTTGTCTAGCTTATTAACCCATTACTTAACATCCAATGGATCATCAACTTCGGGTCTAAATTCTCTAACTGTTCTAATAAAATAGTCTAGACCTACTTCCTTTGTTGGTCTCTCTCTCTCTCTCTCTAATTTCTCCCATCATCTATGCCTGTCTCATATTCAACACTTACATCTTTTGTATTTGTTGTTGCTATTGTGCCACTACTACTACGAGAGTATTGATGGCCTTCAACATTTGCATAGCATTAACTTAATTTCCTCTCTATCTAAGTTGAGAAGATCTAGGTGGCATTATGTTATTAAGAACATTACCTATAATTCTTGATGATGATCTTGGTCTTGATATTCTTCTAGGAATTCTACAAAGTAAATTAGAATAGTGAAGAACAAAGAGTGAGCTACAATTTCTCTTCTAGCACCTACAACTAAAAAACAGTTTTCATGAGGAGTGAGCTAATGTCCAGCACTATACATACCTATAACCACATACACATGCCACGATAGAAATAACAACATATACATGATGCAACATGATATTCAAACAAGTTATTCATCTTTTGCAATGTTTAACTAATACACAATCTAATCAACATCATACAACCTTACACAATTACACACAATCATCCACAAACAATTATATATATATAGTAGTTATTCCCTACTATCCATGAGTCTATGTATCCTTCCACAAACAAGAGTCCTTTCATAACATCCTTCCACATGCTACCCAGATCATTTTGATACATAACTCTACTAGGGACAACATCACATATTGATCATTAGGGTGCCATCCTAAGAACACCAAGCCATACTTAGTTTCTCGAACCCGGAAAATTCACAAGCACATGTTTATACAATTAAGTTCACTTACAATAATATTTAATCCACACATAATATCTAACTTAATAAGCACAAACAACACACAAAGTATACATGTACCTGGATTGCCAAATTTGATCTCCTCACACTTCAACAATCTCACTAATCCTCTAAACTTATACACAATCTTAATTACATGCTCTTTGAATTGTATCTCAACACACTAAAATGAATTGAATACATTTCGACTCAACACAGCTATGTTGGAGGCTATGTAAGTCAACACAGGATATTACATGACCGTGCTAAAGGCAGTGTACCTTTCTATTTATTTTATACTTTGACACAAGGTGAGACACGACTGTGTTGATAGGTCATGTATCGTTCTATGTAGTGTAGGTTCAACATGGGACAAGATACGGCCATGTTAAGAGACTGTGTATCTCTCTATATGGTTTGGGTTTCAACACTGGACACGACACAACCATGTTGAAAGGTCGTGTACCTTTCTATATGTTCTAGGTTTTAGCACAGGATATGACATAGTTGTTTTTGGGAGGCAAAGTATCTTATTGTTCATCATCGACTCTCTTTCCAAATTCTAAATTCCCAATTCTTTCTAACCTTAACTTAAATCCAATAACTCTCATCCTAACTATGCATTATTTTTCCACATAAATTGCTAATTTGAGTTAGATTAATAACTTATTGGATTGAGTCGTCCTAACACTTGAATCCTTATCTAAACCTTGCATAGAATAGATTGATTTGTAAATAGTTCTACTTTATTAATCCCCACTTTACATTATACACTCAAACAATGATCATTAGTTGTTAATAAATTCGCTTACCTTGATCCAATATGTTTGTAGCAGTGTGGTTGTCTTCTTTTCTTTTAGGTCTCCACAGAGAGTGTCTAGAGTTCTATGAGAGTTTCATAGGTTACAACTATCCAAAAGGAAGAGAGGTGCAACCCTAGGTCATAAATGGTTTTATATACCTTGATTGTGAAATGACAACCCTTTTTATTATTTTAATTATCATCTTATCCTGGATTTCATTTTTATTAATATATATATATATATATATAATTTGTGTACTTACACAAATAGAACAAGAAACAACAAGCCGAGCTGCGTAATATAAAAGCAGATGCACAAAAAATAAAAAAGAGAAAAGAAAAAAAAAATGGGGGGCATTCACTAAGAGATATTACAGGCTAATGAACATAATCTAAAAGGGTGAGTAACTGTCGGAGAAAACAAAGCAGAGAGGTGTAATCACGTTCTCGGCAAGAGCGGATCTTTGTGGGAATTTCAAAGAAAAGCTAAACGCGATAATTGTGTCAACAAGACAAGAGAACAAGAAAATTAGGGAATCAAGTGAATGGTAATTAAAAATAGAGAGAGAAGAGCAAGCAATTTACTGCTTAATCAATAGCTAAAGCGAGACAAAGGAGACCGCTCGTGTTTGATACTACCGGTGCAACTGTAGATCGTCGATCAATTATAGCTGGAGGTTTTCGAGGTTTTCCAATCTATTCATTACACGAGCAGTAGAAACGCCTCAGTAGAAGTGAAAGCTATCACTTTTCATTTAATTGAGTGGTAGACTCATACTTATTTTGGTAAGAAGATAAAACTGGAAAGTGAAAAAAAATTTATTAAAATTATATTATCATGGATGGGACGTGTATCATAAGTATTGGATAAAAGTTGACTTTGTTAAAAATTTATGCAGTATAATGAGCATTTGGAGCTCCTGGTGGCCATTATAGATGTATCAATTTTGAAAAGTCATGATTTTTCATTTATATAAAGTTACAGAATCTATAACTTAAATCAAACCATTTTTCACATCTTTAAGGGTTAAATTTGCATATTTCATGGTCTGCTAAGCTGATAAATTTTTTTCACCAATTTAGAAAAAATTATTTTTCAGTTACCAGGGATATATAAATGCCTATGTACCATAGGTTTGGTGTTATTATTGAGCATTTTTGCACTCTGTTTCTCTCAATCGATATTATATTTTGATCTCAAGCAATTATATTCTATTTTATCACAACATTTGTCACACTTACCATTATATATATAAATATATATATATATATATATATATATAAATCAGAAACACCATCTGTTCCACTCTTCCTAATGCTTTCTGGGAAAGGAAATCCCATTCAGTCGGACTACCTTATGAGAAGGATTTCGACGAGAAAAACATTCCAACGAAGGCAAGACCTTCACAAATGAACAGTAGTGTTCTAGAACACTGTAAGAAAGAAATAAATGATTTATTAGCTAAAAAGCTAATCCGCAAATCCAAATCACCTTGGAGTTGTTCTGCTTTTTATGTTAACAAAAATGCTGAAATAGAAAGAGGTGTACCAAGGTTGGTAATTAATTACAAACCTCTTAACAATGTCTTAAAATGGATTAGGTATCCAATACCTAACAAAAAAGATTTACTTGGAAGAATACATAATGCCAAAGTATTCTCCAAGTTCGATATGAAATCTGGGTTTTGGCAAATCCAGATTCAAGAATCTGATAGGTACAAGACAGCATTCACCGTACCATTTGGACAGTACGAATGGAATGTTATGCCTTTCGGACTCAAAAATGCTCCCTCTGAATTCCAGAGAATAATGAACGAGATCTTTAATTTAGATTTCGTTATTGTTTACATTGATGATGTTCTAGTATTTTCCCCAAATATAGAACAGCATTTCAAAGATGTCAAAACTTTCATCTGGAAAGTTAGACGCAATGGATTGGTAGTATCACCTTCTAAGATATCCCTATTCCAAACTAGGATCAGGTTCTTAGGATTTGATATCCACAATGGAACAATTCAACCAATTAGGAGATCTATAGAATTTGCTTCTAAGTTCCCTGATAGAATTCTGGACAAAACTCAACTCCAGCGATTCTTAGGTAGCTTGAACTACGTAGCAGATTTCTTTAAGAATCTCAATGTGTTATGTAAACCATTACATAACAGACTTAAGAAAAATCCACCAGAATGGTCTGACAAACACACAGATATTGTTAGACAAATCAAGCAAAGGATTAAGGAAATCCCTTGCATTCATCTAGCAGATCCATCCCTACCAAAAATAGTAGAGACTGATGCATCTGACATAGGATTTGGTGGAATCCTAAAACAAGTATCACCTAATGGACGAGAAAATGTCATCCAATTTGTTTCCAAACATTGGAACCAATGCCAATTAAATTATTCCACAATCAAAAAAGAAATTTTAGCAATCGTTTTAACTATTTCCAAATTTCAAGGAGATTTGTTAAATCAGAAATTTCTTTTAAAAATTGACTGCTCTGCAGCCAAAAATGTTTTAGAGAAAGATGTTCTTAATTTAGCTTCAAAACAAATTTTTGCCAGATGGCAAGCAATATTATCTTGTTTTGATTTTGATATTAAACATATCAAAGGAACGTCAAATTCTCTTCCTGATTTCCTGACTCGTGAATTCCTGCAGGGAGATGCCTCCCAAAGGAAAGGGAAAGGAAAAGGAAGTCCCCCGTAAGGGACTTACAAATGTCCGGTCATGGCTTAATGCCACGGCCTCTAAACCAACCAATGCTCCTCTGATCATCAGAGAAAAGGATGAGGAATCGACAGCCTCATCAAAATTAATGGTAAGAAAACCCTCCAAGGGCAATGAGAGTTTAAACAATGAGAGTTTAAACACCAATGTAGTGATTACACCTGAATTAATTCAGGCAATCACTAGTGCGATGGGTTCCAGGTCTCCCAAAAAAGACCTAGAAAAAAGGGTGGTTAAGAAATCATCCGCCAATGTTCATATCACTGAGGTGGCATCTGCTTCTACAGCATTAGTCCCTCAAAAGAATTTTCAAAAATGGTATGAAAAAGGAAATTTCAAGTATGTCTTTTCAGTAGAAAAAGGCATGCATGAAAAGGATCCTTTTGATTTCGCCAGAAAAATATTTCCGGCAAATGTTTTTTATATTCCTTATGATCCATTGAAAAATATGGATTTTTACGAGAAAATTTTGGTTGATTCAGGTTCTGTATCAATCAAACATTTTGAAAATAATGGAGTAATTTCTTACTCAACCGTCAGGATCCACAAAGTCATAAACTTGTGCGATTGGCCTGGCACTGCTTATACTAAGCATAAGCTTAGTTTTAACCCTTTGGGTCCAATGGAACCACACCTAGCCACTTATAATTATTTTGATTATAAGCAGGCTTGGTTCAATGTTTTCTTGAGAATGAATCCTAAGAGATCACATACATGGTTGATCTTTTTCGACAAATTCTCGACAAAGAACTTACCCTACTGGTTTGCACACTGGTGGGATGAATATGGAGCAATCGAACAGATTGTCCATGAAGAAGCTAAGAAGGGATATTATCTCTTCTTGAAACAATATGAACCAAACGAACATGAGTACATGTTCGACAAAACCATGATATACTACATCAAGATTGGTATATCTTGGGTAATGGCATGGACGTTCGGTTACAAACCGGACAAATGTACACAGACGCCAGTTCTCATCAGACGTTTCAAAGTCAAATGGTGGGATGGCTTCAAATTATGGGACAAGGTAACAGAATCAGCTATCGATAAATGGCTGACCAAGCAAAAGAACCTTACCCATGGAACAATGCAAACCCCATTTCTACATGATCGGGGTTTCCTAATGTCTAACATGGCCAGGACACAAAATCAAGACGAAATGAAGAAAGTCTTGGAAACTGCCTTGGCACAATTAAAGAAAACAAAAGATGAGATGCAGACAAACGAAGAAACATCTTCAGCATCAACATCCAATGGTCTACAAAGCAATGAAGATGATTGCTACGGCATCAACTTAGGTAGCCCGTAGGAATTAATGTAAGTGTCTTGTTACATTTGTAACATTACACATAGAATGATATACAGTATTTAAATACTGTATAAAATTTTTTGTATTTATACAGACAATGTTGTATGTATATTCCTCCGTCATCTACGGAACAATTGCCCATAAGGTCATCCTTAAAGCCAATATACTCAAACCGTCTTCCATGGTTTGAATAACAGGTGGTACTTTTCCACCGAAAAATCTCTGGGAATTACTGTTCAAACAGTAATATTCCCGACAAAGTACTATGCACTACAGTAAAAAGCACTTTTACTGTAGAAATAGTAAAAATTTTTTGGTCTATATAAGCAAATGCCATTTCATTTGAAAGGCATTCGTGGATCAAGAGATCATTCATTCATTAACACATCCATCAAAGCTCTCAAAACACAAAGCCTTCCTTCTTCTTTACTAACCCCTCTTCTTCCCTACCTCCGGCCTCCGACCTTCGGCCAACTTCTTTCATTTCTCTTATCACTCCATATCTTTTCCTCTCTCTCTCAAACACTAACCCAGGAGTCGTCTTCTATGGTTGATGAACCATAGGCCCTAAGTACTCAGACATACTTAGGTAATATTTCTCTTCTCCTTCTTCGTCCTTAACCTTCAACTTCTCTTCTTCCATCCTTTCTGAACTTCCATATCTCTTTTCTTCACCTCCTTTCTTCTTTAATGCTTGTCTGTATGTTCCTTTATTTAAGGATTAATGAAGTAAATATTTATTTATTTACTTACAATTGAGATCTCACCCCACTAGTCTTGGCTCTGCCGCCTGTGGTGGTCAATATCTCACTAATTTTCGCATTTAATATTTTGTATTAACCTCCTCGGCTGGTTATACCGCCTTTTGAGGTTTTTCATATATTTTTTGCACAATTTTATTTATGATAATGTTTTCCTGCTTCCGCCTTGCATTTAAATAATTTATTATATTTATTTGCTTAATGCTCACTCCACCTAATTATCTGCTTCACGTGCCTAGATTTTTACCTGACTTTCACTCATCCGTGAGTGCTCCCTAGTCGTTCCTGCGGCCTCTAGATGGTATCAGAGCCAAAGGGAGAGAATATAGTTAGGTTTGAATATTTTTATTTTAGGAACTGGGATCCAGTTCAAAAGAAATTTCGATTGTCCTCGTGGACATTCCAATTTTGAGTTAGTTTGGAACAATTAGGGATCACCTCAGCGCTAAGCGAAGGGGGAGTAATCAGTACTGACGTGTAAGTCTCGTAAAACCTGCAGATAGAGCGTAAGTCGGGTAGAGCATTGTTTCGGAGTTGAAACCCTGAGCAGCTGAATTCTGAGCTCTCATGCCTAATTTTCCCCTACGGAATTAAATTAAAATTGGAATCAAAGTAGAAATTTCATCCTAAAATGAATTTATTCAGCAGAACTATGTCGTCCTCTAGCTCAGTTCCAAATGAGGAACTAGAAGATCTAGGAAACATAAACAATAGAGATGAAATCAGGATAAAAGATTTCGATGAAGCCATAGATAATTGGAAAATACCCAAATTATCCTATGACCAGATCTACCAAATGGGAAAATGGAAGATCTTCAGTAAAAATGATTATGTCATATCCACAGAAGAAAGAGACATACCAGTCTCTGATGGATTGACAACAATTGAAATTTTAAAACATAGTTCCATTCAAAATTATGGAAAAGAATGGAATTATATGCATATAGGTCTAGTCCAAGTAGGAGCCAAACCTCTTACGAAATTAGGATTAGATACTTCAGTCTTAATGGTCCTTAGGGATGCCAGAGAACTGGAATATGAAAGATCGATCCATGCATCGATTGAAACCAGCCTTAGTACTGGTCCAGTTCAATTTGAAAGTCACCCCAATGTAACCATAGGTCTTAGAGATCAAACCATAATGAAATCTCTAGTCCTTCAGATCAAAACCCACAATTATAAAATGATTCCAGGTGCTTTACCAATGGTTGTAATTTACCGGATTTATTTTAAATTAATGAAAACAGCTTTCGGATCAAAAGCATACAAAATTGACAAAAGAGGTCAAACGCTTTTGATTCAAACAGACTTAACCAAATCCAATGTTAAGATCCCCAGAGTAATCAAATGGGATCAAGTCAGTTTACCTGACCACTGGGAAATAGAAAACCCTATTCCTCAAAAAACATATGAAGTAGCTGAACCATCAAATGTTATTCAACATCCAGATGGTAAGGTTACAATTCAATTCTCTAGGAAGTCCTTTGAAACTCCTAGAAATTCAACGTCTTTAGGATCATCAAGAAGGTCAGTAGACCTATCCAAAATTGATGAAACTAAAAATGTCCAGGATAGTCCAAGAAAGACAAATCCTACAATTTCTGGTTTAGTTAATAAGCCTTCGGGATTAACTCAGCCAATCTATCAAACTTCTCCAGAATGGGAAGAACCCACTGCTTCAGAATTAGGAGATTCTGAGCTCAATACTTTAGAAAAACCTTTCCAACCAGATAGGTCATTTCTAAACAATGAATTCTTTTCTTCTAAAAACAAAGAGAAAAGAAAATGGTATTTTAAACATTTTGATAAGTTTAAAATGCAAATCAAAGATGAATATTATGAATTCATCGACCAAATAGGTTCTCAGATTTTATTCTTCGATTGGTTAGAAGAATATTATTTAAAACCTAAATTTATTAATGAAGTCGGTAAGACTGTCCAATGGAGACTAAGTGATGGTAATATAGTAGAATCTACTCATCCTCCACTTAGCAATATCAGATATCCTCACAAGGATACTGAAATTAAACTAGCTCCTTTCAAAGTTGCTGAAGCATCAGAGGGAACTGGTATTAAAAAGATTATTGATCAAAACAATTTTACTAATAAAAATCTTCACACAATAGGTCAACAACTTGACAGAATAGAAGATTCAATTAGTAAACCTCAGATATATATATATATATATATATATATATATATATATATATATATATATATAGCGTATACCTATGGTTTCTTTTATTAAAGCGGTCGATTTATCAAGGGTATGGTTGAGTTATGTCATTCTAAGGAAGCCCCAAATTTTCATCAATAGTGCAAAAGATATCTATTCTAAGAAGAGACATATAATTGAAAAGTCCAAAGGAACTAGACTTTTGCAACGAATGCTAATCAACAACTTGAGGGCAACAAGACCATTATAAGGAGCAATATGGAGCATACAAGGAAGTGAATTTCGTGGAGAAGACAATAGAGGCAATTTGGTCTACTTCGATTCATTAATAAGAAGAAGCATTGATTCTACCAGTATAGTGACGAAAATCTAATGCTTCTCACAAGAAATGCTCAAACCCCTTCAACCCCATCCAAAGAGCCTTGGTCAAAGGGCAAAATGTAGAGGTTTGAAATTATTAAATAAATATATTGGGCTAAGCCCATTAATTATTTGGTTTAACTAATTGAGCTAAGTGATATGGCCTACTAGGTCTGGTCCAATTATTGAGATGATTTAGGGAGATTTGGCATAGTAGGCTTAGAGTAACGTTCGTTAAACTAGCTCGTCCACTCTCAACCTTTCTTAAGGTAACTCATGCACTTATAGGGCTTTTTATGGCCTTAGACTCAAGATGTCCATGAGAAGATACATTAAAAGGTGGACTTATCTTAACCATAGGTTGTCCATATGATCCAATGGAAATTACCAATAGCCAAACTCTATAAATACTCAATAACTCTTTCTCATTCCATATAATTTAGATATCAGAGAAACAATGTGATATTGTCAAACTACTATCTTGAAGGATTAAACAAGGCTTAAAATGAAGAACACACTACCTCTCATCA
Source organism: Laguncularia racemosa (assembly GCA_037954665.1). Lineage (NCBI taxonomy): Eukaryota > Viridiplantae > Streptophyta > Magnoliopsida > Myrtales > Combretaceae > Laguncularia > Laguncularia racemosa. Next base: position 75,984 of record JBBMOL010000577.1, read on the forward strand.
AGAATAGTGGGGTTAATGCCCAATAGCTCCTCCACTTGTCATGCATATGTTTGAGCTTCCTGAGAATGCTTGCTCCTCCTCTCTTGCCCATTTCTCTAAATCATCTCTACATACCATTGCTATGTCACTTCTCTAAGGCAATATGAAGTGCAAGACTTACGTTACACATACATGATCATCATAACTGAATTCTCGCATCTACAAAAGGCATACTAAAAGCTCTCTAACATGTAATTGAAAGCATATAAGGGCAATAGTTGCCAAATGTTGAGTTAAGTTTATGATTGAAGTGTAAGAGTAGAAAATCTATCAGGTGTTAGGTTAATTTACGACAAATTGTTTCAAGCATGGTAGAGAGACTCCAAACTAAGTGTAAATTGAAAGTTTGGTTGAGAGGCCATAACTTGTTGATTATGCTTCAAGTGTGAAGCCATATTATTGTATTGTACTGGTGAAATGACCAATTGATTTACTCTTATTGTGTCAATATTTGCTTTCTTAAGATTTTGGTGCCTACTTTGCTATCGAAGAAGTTGAGGGGTTTATTTTATACAAACCTCAAGTACATGGGTAAGAGATAAAAATCACAATTTAGTTTTTAGGGGACTTTTTGAGGGCATTAAACTATCAAGAGGGAGATCCAAGCTTTTGGCATCTTGTATATCTAATAGATTATGATGTTACATTATTAATAGGCTTATGAATCATGTGTAAATATAAAGTTAGTTGTAATTTTATAGCCATAGTTTTGTAATTATATCATATGTCAATGTAAGCTAAGAACTCAATTGGCCATGTTTTCTTGGTTAGGCATCACTATTAGTATGTCATATGATAGAGAGGATCTATTAGTTAGGCACAAACTTCTGGAATTTATATTGCAAGATAAGCATGCTAAATGCACTATTTACCACATGTGACTTAAGTGGCTATGTTGTAATGTCAATTGTGACAAACAAGTATAGGTTCTAAGCGAAAATTGCTTTATCTTTACACTAAGGATGGCATAGCCATGCCATTTTCAAGTATCAAGTTAAAATGATTGAGTGGTTAAACAGGTTAAACTAAAAGCTAGAAGTTGGTTCATTATGCACTATCTATTAATTAGTAATTATATCATAGACAATAATTATTTTTTTAATGCTATAAATACTTCTATCATACCACACAAAGAATTAGTAAGTAATAATAGTTATATTATTTGATCTACTAAGATTTTTTTTTTTTTGGATGAAAAATATTATTAATCACTTATGTTAGATTTTAAGTATTACTTATGAAACAAATCTAGCAAAGTTATCATATAAAATTACATTATATTTTTAATTGATATTAATTTGTTCCTTTTGTTCTACTGACAAATTTTTAATATTTTTGCTATATATTAATTTACTGCAAAATTTACATAAGTTTTGTACAGCAATTCCATTCTCTCATGAATTAATAATTAAATTTCAATAAATATTTAAAATTTTAATTTTTTAACCCTTTAAAATACACAATAATTTCATATTATCTAGGCTATATCATGAGTGCACTTGATTAGTAAAATCTTTTTGCACATATAAAATACACAAGAATTGCAATAATATTGTTTTTACAAGTAATTCTAATATTAACTTAAAAATAAATTTGGCCTCTATTATATAGTTCTACGTCTCCCTCTACTTGATATTGAATATACCAAGTAACACCCAATCAATTATCTATATTTATTAAAACAAGTGAATCCATTTTAGTGTTCATATCCTTCAATATTAACTTTCACGGTTGGTATTTTATCAAAAGCCACCATTGCTTCCTATTTTATTATAATATCTTTTTACTATTGTCTACATTAGTACTTACAGAAACGCACAATCTATTTTCTATTTATATGTGTAATCTCCATATTGTAAGTGCATTTTATCATTACTATATAAGAAATTTTCATTTATACAATTGCATAAGACCAAATCTATTTATTTGTTTTTAGCTTATACATAATAGTTCAAAGGTATATAATTTATTACATGTATTTATTATTACTTCTTGTATCTTACATATCTTAAAGTGAAAATTTTAATAAAAAATCATAATACGGACCTCAATTTGTGTATATATTTGTTGAGCATGATATCCATTTTATAGAAAATATAAATATATGAATTTGCTTAGAAACAATTATAAGGATAATGATCTCTGATATTTCTAGATTTTGCCCTCAGCTTGTTTCTCCATAATAAAACTATTGCTGTTATTGCTCCATCATTTCCTCCGGCTAATATCAATAGTAAAAGATATTCATCAATACTAACATCTTATGATTGAGGAATGAATAGTCACAATATATAGATCACGAGATGCAATACAAATAAATGGTGCTTTAACATCAATATCATAGGCATAACAACATTCATGATGATGGCAATAAGCTTCCTTTTATGTAGATGACAAGTAAGATATCATGCAGAAACATTCCAACACAGCACCACTATGCAATATATATCAGTCTTAAGCCTTTTTATATATTTAATCTTTTTTGTAGATTCTTTATTCTTTCTAGTGAGAAAGCATTTCATAGATGACTTTTCATTACGGAAGAAAACCAATCTCTAATTCTTTTTAAACCTTTCGGTAGTAATCTTTCTTATTCAAATTCTAATTTCAGTCTTTTCTATGAGCATTCAGCATACTAAACTTGGAAAGGTGCCCGTTTCCATTTTACAAAGGCACAACCCTACTTGTATTTACATATCGTTTCCATCGCAAACTCTCCTTGTTTGCTTTTGTAGTTATCGTTGATTCAACAGTCTCCCCTTTGACTACTCATTTGGTTGTTTGTCACTCTCTTCATAGCTTATTTGAGTGTTTGCTTTGTTTCTCTCTTCATTTGATAGTGCGTCTCTCTCTCTCTCTCTTAATCCTATCTGTTTCTTTTACACTTCTTTTACTTGGATCTGTTCCTCACAAAATCAGCAAGTAAGGACCGAAGTTTGTTTCAAATGATGAATTTATACTGAATCGCTTTATAACTAAGGTTGTTATATTTGCTAAATCTATAAAGTTATTTTCTATGTATACTGTTGTCCTTACAATTTATGGTATATTTGACACTTTCATGTTTTATTGGATGGAAATCCAAATTAAAAATAAATAAATAAATAAAAGAATAAATACGTATATGAAAGGCGAGGAATTGGCAGTTACAAATCATATAACCTTTTCAACTGAAGAGAACTTACTCTTCGTCACTTAGATTTGAAAGGTTTTACCATGGACGCCATCACTCACCCCAGCATTCTAATAGGACCAAAACGCAGTTACACACCTACTCAAATGTCCCTTTACGACGTCGTTCACACTAGAACAGTAAAAATCAACCGAGAACAATGGAGAACCACACTGTTGCTTTCCTGTCTTCCCGGTAAACGTCTGTGTATCTCTAGTTACTTCTTGGAATTAGGGTTTGGAACAAAAGGAAATTCCTAGATCTCACAGTGCATGCAACTACTGATGATTAAAAGATATCTGTGATGGATTTGGGTCGTGTTTATTCTGCGTAGTTAACCAGTACTAACTTTTAGGGGTATGTATTCTTGCGACGTTTGAACAAAAGAAGAAGGATGAATTCCGGACATCAAGCGCCAGGGTGCTCCTAAAGAGTGAGACCAACTAATTTCTGGGGGTAAAAGTGGTAACCCTGTAGTAGATTTTTTTTTTTTCCTTTTTATATTGCTCTTTTGAGTTTGTTATCAAATCAAATATACAATCACTTCTGCTATAGGTTATGACAACTGTATTGTAGTCTGTATTATGTGATACACTGTCTATAATCTTCTAAATGTCTTGGTACTCTTCCAGATCTCGAGGTCCAATGAACTCTACACAAGTCTAAATTTTGTTGTTTATATCACATTCTTGTTTCACAGAAGTAAATGTGCTAAGAAAAAAAGCATTAAGAAGAGAATCGGCTGAAAAAAATTAAAATAAAATAAAATAAAAAGCAGTTACATTAAATATAGGCGGTTTTTTTTTTTTTAGTTGGTATTGAATTCTCCTACACATCTTTTGGGGCATAACTTGTAAGCAGTAAATGCCTATCGAGCCAACATTATCATTTTCCATCTTTTCATTAAATTTAAAAACCAATAGGGATATTTGAGATAATGCTAGAGGCTAAAAGTTAATATCTACTTAATATTGAAAAGATATTATTTAATACGGAAGGGATAAAAGAATAAAAAAAGGGTTTTAAAAAAATACTAATGATCAATCTAAAGAGTATTATAACAAAAAAAAGTTTTGAAAATTATATATTGTAATAGATTTCCATATTATTGTCTTTTATTAGTGATACCTATTGATAATCACAATACTTTTCTTTCAATTTTATATTCAAAAGACATGTATTGTGTAAATAATTGCTAGAGTTGCAACCCTAAAATGACTTTATATAAAATGATGCAACTATGTATCTTAGAAAAAGGATTGTAACTCTTTTCACATGCCATATCATTTCGTATACAAAAGTGAAAATATCATTTTATGATATATCTTTATCCAATGAAATGTTATTACTCACATTATTCACGTGTATACTTTAAAATAAATTTTGTGCTATAACGAGGGGTCTTAACTAGTTTTATATTCAATGATATATATATATATATATATATATGGGATGGTAGTTACATCTAATCTATATAGGTGTATAAAATATAACTCCTTCTATTTAAAAATTCACGTGAAAGTGGATTATTTTAACGTTTTAGTTGATAAAACTAAACATTTATTATTTCATTTGTTACTATATAAAAAGAAAAATTATACTTATTTATTCATGCTCTATTGTGTTTGTGTTTTTGTTTCTACGATTTATGTTCACCTTAAGCTAAATTGAATAACTTGCAAAAAGAAAATTAAAATAAATATCCTCTTAACTTTCGTGTTATGCAGATACCCCTATTAACTATCAGAAAAATAAATCAATAACTTTATATTCTCAGCCGCCATTCAAGACCATCTTTTTATGAATTTTTAATGGTGGCAGAGCAAGACAAGCTCGTTTTTTCGTGGAGCTAAAGGGTTAAAACTAACCATATTGAGGATTAATAAGAGTTAAAAGGGTTAATTGAAAAAACCTCTTTATCACTTATAATTGAAGACGGCGTGAAACAATCATTAAGCATGAACAATATACACATTAACATATAACATGTATATTGTAAATACATGATTATTTATATATATAATTAACATTAGAAAAGATTTGGCCAAAATTAAAGAGATAATTAACATAAACAAGTGGGGACAATTTAGTTAATTTTCCATGAAATATAAAGTCTTATACACCCCAATTTAACCTTTTTCCCCTCATTTGTACCTCATAGAACCCTAGACACTCTTTTCAGAAACCTAAGAGAGAAGGAAATGACCACGTTCCGCCATTAGCCTATTGGATTAAGATGAGTAAATCAATCATTGACAATGTGATTTTTGATTACATATACATTGAAAATTAGGGATTAATCTATTGGGACTCTTTATAGAACAATTTGTGCTACATAAGGTTCAAGACAAGAATTCAAGCATTAGAACTACTCAATCCAGTAAGTTGTTAATATAACCCTAATTAACATTTTTTTTCAAAATATAATGTACAGTTAGGTCTAGAATTGTTAGATTTGACTTAGGGTTAGAAAGAGTTGAGGGTTTTGAAAATTAGAAATGGAATAAAGGATGAAGAATGACCTACGTAGCTAGGTACATGCCTGTATACTTGCCTATGCTGGAATGCAAAAATTCACAGAAAGTTACACAACCTCTAGTATGGCTATGTACTTTCCTATGTCAAAATACAAAAATTTATAGAAAAATATATGATGTCTAACACAGTTATATACTAAACCATGTCCCTTTACACAACTTCCAATATGGTCGTATTGAATTGAAACACATCCTATTTCATTTTACTTTGTTGAAATAAAATTCTAAGAGCATATAATTGGGAATATGTATAGGCTTAGAGGGTCTATGAGATTGTAAGTGTGAGTAAATGAGCTTTTAAAGATTAAGGTATGTGTATATTGTGTGTGTTGTTTATGCTTGTTAGATAGAAATTGTGTGTGGATTAAATGTTATTGTAAAAGAACTTGATTGATCGCACATGTGATTGTGAACAGCTGGGTTCGAGAAACCAAGTGTGGGTCGGTGATTTTGGGGTAGCAGCCCGATGATCGATATGTGACATTATCCTTAATAGAGTCATGTACCAAAATGTTCCAAGTAGTATGTGGAAGGACTCATGTATGTTAAAGGATGTTATGTGTGTTGTGAAAGGTTATTATGAAAGGATTTATGGACTCATGAACAGTGAAGAGTACCCACTATTGTATACATATTATTATTATGTATGGAATAGACTCATAGACAATAGAAAAAGGGGAGTACCCTTTGTCGTATATATGTGTATATATTTTTTTATGGAATGATTGTATGATAATTTTGATGATAGGCTTATGTGTTGGTTTAAATGTATGTGAAAGAATATAATTTGTGAATGAATAATTTGTTGCATCATGTATGTGTTGTTGTTTTTGTCATGACTGCGTATGTGTGTGCAGGTATACATAAGGCTAGGCATTAGCTCACCCCTTATAGGTCCTTTTTTTTAGTTGTTGGTGCCATAGAAGAAATTGTAGGGTATGATGAGACTTTAGTAGAGACAAATCAGGATACTGAAGAAAACATGGAATATGTAGACTACAATAAATAGTATTCAGATGAGGAGAAAGGAAAGATATTGGATATTCTTGTAAATGTGATTTTAAACCATATTATATTTAAGTTGTTGAAGGCTTCCATTGTATGAAATTGAAGAGATTGAATATGGGTTTTTTATTCAAGACATATGTTTTCTTCAAATGTTGTTATAATGTTTGAATTTATGAATGCTTCTACTATAGCAATTTGAGGAGATTGTTTATAATGTATGTCTAAGGATAAATACTCTTTATAACCTCTTGTTTGTAGAGGATGATTTTATTTATCTTTATGAAGATTTGAATGTAAATATTAGAGATGTGTAGTGACTAAGCCTTCACGTGTCTTCACATAATTAGGATACGTAGCGGGTTGTACGCATCTTGGGTTTCAGGGCATTTAGCTTATGTGGTATTATAACTTAAGTTTAATGATCCTTAAAACTATGTGGTGATCAATAGGTATAAGTTTCAAATAGTAGAGAGTGAGTTGTGATCTTTAGATGAATTAGGTGTTGAATCTATAAGAAGATGACACCAAATGAGAGTGGATAGTTAATGGGACTAATATTACTGATTCATGAATCCCTTTAGTAATATTTAAAATATTATTGTTAATTATTCTATACTTTAAGGAATGTATATATTCTTATATCTTTCCTCACTATTGTAATGTATTTGGTAGAATGTTTAGGAGAATGTATACTTTCCTTAAAGTATTCTATACTTTAAGGAATGTATATATTCTTATATCTGTCCTCACTATGTTTAGGAGAATCTCGGGAACAAGATTAATCTCAAGAGCTAGAGGTGATACTCTTGATAATAGAATGCCACCTAGTTCTCCTCAACATAGATAGGGAAGAAATGATATCAATGCTGCACCAATGATGGAGGCTATTAATACTTTAGTAGCAGTGGCGTTACAACAGCAACAATAAATACAAGAGCTACAAGTGTTAAATGTGAGATAAGTGTAGATGATAGGGCAAATTAGAGAGAGGCTAGCTAGGCAAGTGGATTAAGATTGTTTTGTCAAAAAAAGGAGCTCGAGCCTAAGGTTGACAATCCACTGGATACTAAGTAGTGGGTTGATGAGTTAGAGAAGACATTTAAAGTGTTAGGAACTCCTAAAGATGAGAAGGTAAATTATGCAGTTTATCTATCGAGTGGCTCATCTTTTAAATGGTGGTCAAGTTTTTCTAGACTCAATATGAGAGTGATTACATAGGAAAGATTTAAAGAGCTATTGTATGAGTAATATTTCCTAAGCATCATTAGGGATAGGATGTAGGCAACATACTACAACTGCTATTAGGGGAAAAGGTTAGTAGATGAGTATGATGAAAATTGTGCCACCTACATTCAAAACTGATGAGAAGTCTAGCTTATCAGTTTGTGTTGGGATTAGAACCTACCATGTAGCATGAAGTGGTTGCCTTCCAACCAAATACTTACTCTGAAGTTGTGAATATAGCCAAATTCTTGAAATACAGTCATAAAAGGAGTAAAGAGATGAGGACTCTGAGAATTAGAATTGTACTAGGAAAAAGACCTACCTAAAGTGTTGTGATTTAAGAGAAGGGCAAGAGATTCCATATAGTGTAGACCAGACCTGTGGTCATTGGTGCGCCCTCCTCTTAGGCTAAGACCTTGTCTATAGGTCAAATGAACTGAATGAATGCAAATGGTCATAAGGTGCCTATTTTTCATGTGGAAAGATAAGGCACAACAACAAAACCTATCTGGATAGATTAATACCTCTAACATTCTATTTCTCTTGCAAACAATGGGGTCATAGAATGTTTGATTACCTACACACTAGAGGGTAAAATGTGTAGCTAGCACCAATAGAAAGAAATTAGGATGGGAACAATGGTGGTAGACCCTAGCATGTAGGGCCATAGCAAACTGCGCTTAGTCATTTGGGACTAACTTAAAAGCTCCAAAATCAGAAATTTTAGCTACATAATTGTTATCTAAGAGTATATTAGCAATCTTGATATCCTTATGTATGATTTGGATGTTAGCATCAATATGTAAATAGGAAAGTGCCCTAGCAATTTTAGCAACAATACATAAGCAAGATCTCCAAGACATGTGAACATGATCACCACCATTATGTATGTGATCAAACAGTGTTCCATTTGTAATGAACTCATAGACCAAAAGTGGAACCTTTGTCTCTAAACAACATCCAATCAACTTTACCACATTTTTGTGATTGATTTTGGTAAGGAGCACCACTACATTTAGGAACACTTTAACTTGAGTTTGGTCTACAAGTTTAGATTTCTTTATGGCAACTACTTTGTCATTTAGCTCTCCTTTATAAATTGTTTCATGACCTCTTTAACCTAATATAGTACTCTTTTGGTAGTTATTTGTAGCTTTTTTAAGCTCTTCATTAGTAAAAATTCTTGTAGTCTCCATTGAAGCAATATGTTTAGCAAGAAGTTTTGGTAGCATGAGTCCTCCATTCTATTGAAAGAACTCTTTTCTTTGTTTGATCATCTTTCTTTGTCTAATGCCGCAATATAACCTAGAGCATAGTAAAAGAAGAAAGGATATGTTTATGCTCACACCTATGACACAATAGAAGAAAAATAAATAAATAAATAAAAGATATAGTTATGCTTGCTACTACATGAGAAAAATGATGGTAACTAATGATGTAAAGTTTTCACTTTTATCTACAAACATTTGCAAGCTTGAATAACAAAAGCTAAAAAAACTAGGTTACGTCACATTTTATATCCTATTGTTAGTATGATAAGTATTAAAGACAATAGATGACAATTAGTTAAATTTGATGCTATATTATGTTGATGTCTATGAAGGAAATAAGGACAATGGAATAGGTTTGCTTATTAAATAGGAGATTTTATGGAAAAGCAAGAAACTTTCGTTAGGTGATTCCTACTACATTAGACTCACATCTAATTTCTCGTATTAAACACAATAGAGAGCTCCAATGCCTAGTTGTAGACTATAGTTGATGGTTCTCATTTACTTCTTGAAAAAGCCATCTACTAGGATATTCTTCAACTATATAGAGGTTTCTCTTAGATTTTTTTCAATGAAAGTTCTAGATGCTTTTATACATGTAAGTCGTTAATTGACTCTATAAAATAAAGTAATTCATCACTCCTTAATGAATTTTTTAATAACTCCAATTATGCATTTCAACATCTCAAACTTGTCATAGAAGTTCCTTGATGACTACATCTACTATGTAATTTGTGGATTTGTAGTTAGTTCCAAACCTTGGAATACTCATTCAAAGATATATGGTTGATTATTTATGCCACATAATTTTAGCACATGATAGAAACTATCCACTATATAGTTGTCCTTCAAAGATTTGAAAGTTTATTGTACATTTCTATGATGAAATGTCTAAATGCTTTCAAAGATGTAGGGTTAAAAAATTTTCCATTATTTATAATTCTTAATTCTTTTCAAAACATTAAACTTTCCTATTTCATTATATGTTACAACAATTGGAGTTAAAATGGAACACCATTTTACTAAACTATAATATATGTAGCATACCCAAAATAAAGATAGAGACACATTTTAATATTAAAAAAAATAGAACACTATACCCCTCCTTAGGGTTGTAGAGCCTACTAGCATCGCTATCATTTAAAAATGCTACTTTGAATACACTCCTAGTTTCATTAAGAGTTATAGTATTGCATTTTTAATTCTAAATATTTATGTCATTTCAACACTTTCTACAATGTGTTAGCCTAATATAGTCTAATTTTTATCTAGTGCCTCATTGTTAATCATATTCTAACTAACTGGATATATTATTCAAAGAAAAACTCCTAGGTTTATCCTAGTATAAGAAGGTGATTTTATTGAATCAAAAGGTTTATATTTAATTTTGATGAAATAAAACTATGTTATTTTGAACATGTTTTATTATAAAACCTAAATTAGTCAATATCTTTTACTAGACTTTGCTAAAAAACCTAAGTTGTGGTTTGCAAAGTTTTAGACAAAGGTTTCAAAGTGTAGAAGATTATAAGGGTAACATTTGAACAGTAAAGTAGGCAGTGGGACACTACCTAGCTCTAACTACCGTGCTTTGAAGTGTAAACATCGATGATCATAGAGAAGATAAGTTTTCTAGTAAGTGGAGTTTGAACGAGTTAAGAGGATGACAAGAAGAAAATGATGCGAAGGATGGAAAGGAAGAATAGAAATAGATGGAGGAAAAGGTTTTAAGGATTAAGGAGTTACTCTATAGTTTGCATGCTACTATGCTATTGAGTGTTAAATATTGCCAATGCTAGCTAATCTAATCTACTTACAGAAGCAAAAGTGAAACTTATGTGTTGGCCTTATAGAGACGGAGTGTTGTGTGGTGAGGTCTATATCTATCATCCATGCACAACTACACTACTACTAGTACTATTGAGCCCTCAACCTTATACTCCCATCACCATCAAGTCTCAAGTGTCAATCACTCAACTTTGTTTTGAAATTTTATTAATTAAGCGGGTCTTCAAACAGGTTTCAACGAGAACCCAACCCTGACCTATTTTCTTTTTAGGTTTGCAACTTAGTCCCTATACCCAATAAAAAACCCTATAGGGTTTTTATCGGGCTAGTCTGGTTAGGTACCCTACAAGGACCTACCTACATGCATCTCTAGTATAGATTATCTAAGCTCTACATGAAGAAGAGCATGTAGCTTTAATGTTAGGGAACCAATTCTGCCTTTATTAAAAGTTTCTCAAGTTTGGGTTATGGTTTCTTGTGACTTTTAGAAGGGATTCTTTAACTACCATCGCATCAACCCTTGCCAACTCATACCTAGCGCTTACACTCTGTTGGTAGGATTTGAGAGCCTCTATGACTGATATGGTATCCAACCTATTCTACAGTTGTTTCGGTTTTTCTTTAGAGTGAAGAGGTTTAGGCTCTCCTAAAGGTGGTTTTACTTATCCAATTGACCTAAGGTAAAGCTAATGGATGGGTTGGTGTCTTCAATGTATGATTAGAAATAGAAAATTTTCATTGTCAAGATGTCCGATGAATCAAACTTTTGGGTTAGTTGGGTGAATCCAATATGCACCAAGCTAATCAAGTTGATGTCAATTGATAAACACCAATTCGAGGTCCTTTTTTAGGCTCTTAAGAATAATGGAAGGCCCTTTGATGCGCATAGCTTAGTGCAGGCATTCCAAAGCACAGGTATAGGACCACCAGAAGGCTTGGAAGCTAGAAGCGAGACATTAATGGGGACATTAGAGAAGATCAGGGTGTAGGTAAGGGTAGAAGTTTGAGATGGGGTTGGCTTGAAGGTAAACTCGTAGGCTGCATCTCTAAGATTTATATGGTAAGCTTCAAATTTGATTTTTTATTTTACTAACTATGTACTTTTCCCTACAGAAATGATACCAATTGAGAGGGTCAAATTATTTGACTTAGCTACTCGTCAAGTAGGGAGTAGTAGACCCGAGCCTTAAGAGGAGAATAGGGTTAAGGGAGTAGCCCCTATTGCGAGGAGGCCCTTCGAGGGGGAATTGTGATCCGTAGCTCTAACGTTCCCTGATAAAATAATACAACCATAACTGCACCTTAGGGTAGGAGATGATTTAATGTGACCACAACAAACCTCGGAGCATAGCAGCACGTTGACTTCAAAGAATAGCCATTCCATCAACTTCAAAGAATAGCCATTCCAAAGAAGTGATTTCTATCTCGAATGATGCGAAAGCTTAGTCTATTACTTTTAGGGAGAGCATAAAGGCAACCGTGGAGCGCTAGCAAAAACATTACCACAATGTCTAACCACCATAAGAGAAGTGTTAGGGTAACAGCAATCCCTAAAGGCCATTTGACCCTTCACCCTCTAGTGCCCCTTAACCTATTGTAGTGAGGGGTCCAAAAGGGAGAGCAAGTTAATGAGACTTGTTCAATGGAATCCTAAACCCCTAAGAGCAAGGTGAAGGGAGCGTAGAGGTAGCCTTAGAGTGTTAGCAAAAACATTCCCATGATGTCTAGCAGCCATGGGAGGAACATTAGGGTAGCAGCAATCCCTAAAGGCCTTTTGACCCCTTGCCCTCTAATGCCCCTTTACCTATTATGGTGCGAAGCCCAAAAGGGAGAGTAAGTCAACAAAACTTATTTGATAAGATCCTAAGCCTCCAAGAGCGAGCTAAAGTTAAGGTCTTGGTAATGGGAATGCTGACTTTGGATCTTCACTCCTTTTTAACTTATCTTACTAAGGTATAAGCTTAGATTTTTCTTCTTTCAAGCTTCCTCTTTTATTCTTTCATGCTTTTCCTTACAGCTAGTTTCTTCATACAAACCGTAAAGATCTTATATAGGGTTCTCTTCGCATGTGCTGAAGGATAATGGAAAGTGCGTAAATGAAATGTTAACTATCAATATTATTATTAGTTGTTCTCTTGAAAATATGATTGTTACGACTTGCACTTTCACAAGCAAATGGCAATGGAGCTCGACTTGAAGGAGACTCACAAGGAGCTCAAGGTTATGAAGGAAGATAGCTACCATAGAATTGTTGATGTTAAGGATAGGGTACGAAGGAGCATCTTTGACCTATCCAATGCCTAGTGGGAACTAAAGAATGCAAACATCCATATCAAGTCTCTAAAGGAGGAGGTCACAGGTTTACAAGAGTGAAAGTTGTACCTCACATCGAAGTTATGATGGGAGAAGGCCATTATTGTGGACTTCAAATGACATCTTGATATGGCTCAACAATGTGTTAAGTTGAGTAACATAAAGGAGGCTAGGCTAAAGGCATAGGTTTAAGATCTTGAGAAGCTACTGGTTGATTTAGACATAATGATCCTTAAGCTAGAGTGGAAGGAGCAGATAGGCAAGGAGAAGTATTATGAAGAAATTCAATTCTCGGATGAGTACACTAATGAGTTGGTCTGGGTAATGGAGGGTGGCTAGAGTATCATAAAGTGCTAAATCTGTAATAATGATCCAATGTTTGATCTCTCTTGGCTCAAAGAAAAAATGCAAGAGCCTGACACCCCTTTAGAGTAAAGGGAGGAACTTAACAAAGTTGTGGCTGAAGAAGAAGGATAGCCACTAAACAAAGACTTACCTCAGCCATTGATAGTGGCACCTATTGAGGATGCTCCTCCTCCTTCTCCTACCAACGAGGTCAAAGAGATTCCTCCACTACCTCTATAAGAAGAAGTTCCTCCACCTCCTCCCATTGAAGAACTTCCTCCTCCACTCGAACCTATGCCATCTTCGACCCCAACGAATGGCCTTATAGGATAGTTATTTTCAATGTTTTTCTTTCTTTTCTTTTCTTTTTTTCATTTTACATTTTTTGTATAATGGTTAAATGCCAACCAAGAGCCTTATACATGAAAATGATTAATGAAATAGTTTATATATATGTTTTTTCCATAATGTTCTTTCCATTATAGTTTAGACCTCAATAGTTATAACTCCATCTTCGTTATGTGTTTTAATGCAAATTCCATGCACTAAAGTGTAGTTGGTCGAATTGTTTAGCAAAAATTATTTTATGCAACTTCTGTAGACCAAGTACCATAGGTTAGAGTAATTGGTGTAACTGGTCAAATTGTTTAGTGGAAATCATTTTATGCATACTTTGTAGGTCAAGTATAATAGGTCAAAGTAATTGGTGTAGGTCATAACCTTTTGTCCATGTTCTAAGTTGTGCATAAGAAGTAGAAGTAAAAGGAAAAGGAAAACCGATATATCCTAATCACAACTACCCAAAAACTAATCTATAAAACAACTTAACCCAAAAAACACATAGACAAAAAACACAGCCAATGATCACTATTTTGGTGGTGGTGTCGGTCCTTTTCCATTGGAAATGGTGTGCTTTGGAAGTATACTCGGATGGTATCATACACATCTGAAATATCTTCTCCATTGCCACCACTTTGAGAAAACTTATAGTTTAATCCTTCGATCTAGGAGGAAACTAATAAGGAAAGAGAATTTAACCAACAAAACTGACTTACTATGGTCAATATGTTAGAAAATTTATCATACCTGTACTTATTGCTCTTATTGGTCATGCACATGATGTTGGGCTTCTTCTAAATCTATAAAAAAACTTAACCTAAAAAATATATCTCCAATTATTGACCACTACTCTAGTGGTGGTGTTAGTTCTCTTCTATAGGAAATGGTAGACTTTAGGAGTATGCCCGGATGGTGTCATATTTATCTAAAACATCTTCTCTTTGCCGCCATTTTTGAGAAATCTATAGTCTAATCTTGGAGGAAACCAACAAGGAAAGATAATTTAACCAACAAACTAACTTACTATGGTTAATATATTAGAAAGTTTATTATACCTTTATTTGTTACTCTTGTTGGTCATGCGCCAAATGTTGGGCTTCATTTAAATCTATCCAAAAACTTAACCCAAAAATACAAACCTTTAGTCAATGATCACTACTCTTGATAGGAATCAAAATCTAATAAGAACTATCATTAGGGAAAAAGCTAAAGGATTTCAAATCTTGGCGATGAGGGTCAATTTTGAGCAAATCGATCCAAGAATTATTTGTTTACTAATCTCTTTTCTATTATTCATGTATTGTATATTCCAATAGGCACACTTATCATGCTTTACAAGGTGACGGACAAACTCACTAAGACTCAGCTTGTGGGTTATCCATGGACCGACCTAAACCAGCGACGAGCTGGGCCAACGAATCCTATGGAAGAGCTAGCATGTTAAAGACTATTTTTACTTGTAATTTATTTCTTTAAACCATTTATGTTGCAAACTTCTAGGGACACTTTATTTATTGTAATTGTGTTTTAGGATCGGCCACCCTAAATGATGAGAGCCATGATGGGAGCCAAGCCAGAAGATGGAATGTGGATCCTTTTGAAGTGCCACCTGGATCGATCACAAGAACTCGAGCGAAACGATTCAAGGAAGCACTTAACGAGTTGATAAAGGATGTCCACGAAGCCAGAAAGGATTGGAGCAACCATGAGAATGCACTTGCACTTGTACAAGTCATTCAAAGAGATCAAAGCATAGGAGGTCAAAGCTGCCAGCCTTGACAACGTTGGCCTGAGCACTACCGGCCTTGACCCGACATTGCCATTCGCGTACGATAGAAGTACTACACCGGCCTACTATGCCGCCGACCTTTCTACGCGACGTACATCCTATGCCGCTAGCTTTCATTCCTTGTTTGTTATTTTTTCGCGACTTTATGATGTTATGTCGTTTTGGGCTTTTATTATTACGAGTTGTAAAACCTAATATAAGTTGCTAGGGTTGTAGGAAGAACATAGAACACACATACAACTTTGAATAATACATTTTGAGAGAATTCCTCTCTTGGTTCTCTAAAGAACTTCTCTTGAACTTATCGGATTTCTTTCGTGGCATTCACTCTGACTTATCAATCGGTCTTTCATCCCGATTGTGGCGTCAACAGAATATACCAAGGTTCTTGCCTCACTCATAGGCAATGGGTCGCGGTTCCACTTGTTTGTTTTGGCATCTTGGGTTGCAATTTCGAACGTATTGGTATTGGGTTTTGTCACACATGGGCATATTTCGTTTTAGTTTGGTATCAGAGCCTAGGTTTATTAAATATCAGTTCGGTTTGAGAAAGTTAACATCAAAACCCTAACTCCAATCGTTCATATCAATTGTTCATATCAAGTTTCATGTTGTCATAGCTTTGTACTCAAATCCATAGTATTAATTATTTCATGAGAGTGTAGTGCATCCTATTAATTTTTTTACAAACAAAAAGAACAGAAAAAAAAAATCACGACAAAAAAAAACGTGAACAAGAACGAAACAAAGGCAACAAAAAGGAAAGAACAAGAGGAAAATTTCGAGCCCCTAGAGTTGTTTTGAATTCTACGGAAGGGATTGGTGTAGTTTGGGTTAGTTCCAAGAGAATTGAGAAGAGGAATTGGTGAGTTGATATCATCATTGCTTGTGAGAATACACGAGTGATTGTGGGATATCGTCCTTTGAGTGAAACACATAAGCGAGTGACTCGTGATGCTTTATCATATATATTTGTGTTAGTACTAACCTTTTACTGCAGGAACTATGTCGAGGCAACATTCTCCTGAAGGTGAGAGGGGAAGGTTTGATGCTAGGTTAGTGATTGAGGTGTTGAGGAGTGAGATGAAGAGGACGTTTCAGGAGGGCATGAAACAAATTCATGAGACGATGGAGCAAAAACTAGAGCAATCTAAAAACGTCTTCCAAGGGTGTAAAAGGGAGAATTGTTTTAAGAGAGTACAAAGGGGTGGAGATGAAATGTCTGATGATGAATTTGATGAACCTTCTATCGGGAGTTATAGAGTTTATGGTGGTAGAAATAGAGAAACTAGGGATTGGGAAGATAGAGGAGATAGGAATAGAGAGGATAATCAATTGATTAGTATAAAGATGAAGATTCCTCCTTTCCAAGGGAAGAATGATCCCGAGGCATACTTGGAATGGGAAAAGAAGGTAGAGATGGTGTTTGATTATCACATTTATAGTGGGAGAAAGAAAGTGAAGCTTGCTGCCATTGAGTTTTCAGATTATGCCATAGTGTAGTGGGATCAACTGATGTTGAATAGAAGAAGGAATGGTGAACCACCTATTGAGTCTTGGGAAGAGATGAAGAGGGTGATGAAGAAGCGGTTTGTGTCTGTGTATTACTATCCTGAATTGCACAATAAATTGCAAACTCTTAAGCAGGGAAGCCGAAGTGTGGATGAGTATTTCAAAGAGATGGATGTTACTATGATTAGGGCGAATGTAGAGGAAGATAGAGAGGCTACCATGGCTAGGTTTCTTACTGGGTTGAATAGAGAGATTCAAAATGTCGTAGAATTGCAGCATTATGTGGAATTTGAAGATATGGTTCATATGGCTATAAAGGTTAAGAACCAACACCGGAGGAAAGGTAGTAGTATTGCACGGTTTCAATAGGGTGCTGGTTCATCTACCTGGAAGACTAACCAATGGAAGAAGGAAGAAAAGTCTTTACCCAACAAACCAAAAGGAGAGCAAAGGCAAGCGGGTTCTACTCCTGGTAACCAAGGTAAACCTGATTCTTCTACTCTTAGAAATCATGACATTAAATGTTTTAAATGCCAAGGCAGAGGCCATATTGCTAGTCAATGTCCGAATAGGCGTGTTATGATTCTGCGTGATGATGGTGAGTATAAGACTGAAGGGGATAGTGAAGAGGATGATATGCCTCCATTGGAGGATGCTAGTGATGATGAGGAGCTTGCAGCAGGGAAGTTAGTGGCAGTAGTGAAGCGAGCTTTGAATGTGCAGGTGAAGGAAGAAGAGGAGGTGCAATGAGAGAATATCTTTCATACTAGATGTTATCTAGGTGATCATATTAGCAGTTTGATCATTGATGGTGGGAGTTGCACTAATGTGGTGAGTACTTTTATTGTCGAGAGGCTAGGACTCAAGACTACTAAACACCCTAGTCCATATAAATTGTAGTAGCTGAATGATAGTAGCGAGACTAAGGTGACTAAGCAAGCCTTGATTTCTTTTCGCATTGGTATGTATGAGGATGAGGTGTTATGCGATGTAGTGCCAATGCAGGCGTGTCATATGTTGTTGAGGAGGCCATGGCAGTTTGATAGGAAGGTTGTTCATGATGGCTTTTCTAACAAGTATACACTTGTTCACCCAGGCAAAAACTTTAATCTCAAACCCTTAACACCTAAACAGGTCTATGAGGATCAGTTGCAGCTACAACAATCTTTTGCAAAATATAAGGTGAGTGAAAAACAGAGGGAGAGTGAGAGAGCAAAAGACATTGAAAAAGAAAAGGAACACAAAAGTCGAAATCAAAAGGAAAAAGAAAGGAAGGTTGGAAAGAGCATGAGAGACCAAGTTGAAGGGGGATCAACTTTGGTGGTGAGTGAAAAGGAGAGTGCAGCCTTGCAAAATGAGAGTTGTGTGGCAAGAGTGAGTGTAGTGAGGAGAGTGTTAGTGATGAAGCAAGCTATGTTGTTGCTGGTTTTTAAGGAAACTTGTTTGAATACTAACGAACTTTTTAACTCTTTGCCTAGTGTGGTTATGTTTATTGTGCAGGACTTTGAGGATGTCTTCCCTTAGGAGATTCCAAAGGGGTTACCACCTATTCGTGGTATTGAGCACCAAATCGACCTTGTACTCAGGGCATCTATTCCAAACAAACCAGCTTATAGGAGCAATCCATAGGAGACAAAGGAACTCTAAAGGCAGGTCAATGAATTAATGGAGAAGGGGTATGTGAGAGAAAGCATGAGCCCAAGTGCAGTGCTTGTGATTTTGGTGCCAAAGAAGGATGGGTCATGGAGAATGTGTATTGATTGCTGCGCCATCAACAACATCACGGTAAAGTATCGTCATCCCATTCCTCGCTTAGATGACATGTTAGATGAGTTACATGGGTCTAATGTCTTTTCCAAAATTGATTTGAAAAGCAGATATCACCAAATTAGAAAGAAAGAAGGTGATGAATGGAAAACCACATTTAAAACAAAATATGGGTTATATGAGTGGTTAGTAATGCCTTTCGGTTTAACTAATGCACCTAGTACTTTTATGAGACTTATGAACCATGTTTTGAGGACTTTTATTGGCAAATTTGTGATTGTCTATTTTGATAATATCCTCATTTACAGCAAGAGTTTGGAAGATCATATATCTCACTTGAAGAACGTTTTAAAAGTGCTTTGAAAGGAGCAATTATATGCTAACCTCAAAAAGTACACTTTTTGCATAGACAAACTTGTGTTTCTTAGTTTTATTGTTAGTGCACAGGGAATACAGGTTGATGAAGAAAAGATTCGTGTGATCCAAGAATGGCCTAGTCTAACTAATGTAAGTAATGTGCGGAGTTTCCATGGACTAGCGAGCTTTTACAGGAGGTTTGTGAAGGATTTCATCACCATTGCAGCACTGCTTACTGAGATAATCAAGAAGAACTTGGAGTTCAAATGGGGAGAGCAACAAGAGAAGGCCTTTTAGACGCTTAAAAATAAGCTGACTCATGCGCCATTACTTGCTTTACCTAATTTCTCTAAAACTTTTGAAATTGAGTGTGATGCTTCAGGAATAAGTATTGGAGCAGTGCTCATGCAGAAGAGAAGACCAATTGCATTCTTTAGCGAGAAGCTAAGTAGGGCAACCCTAAACTACCCTACTTATGACAAGGAGTTATATGCATTGGTTTAAGCGCTGGAGACTTGGCAACACTATCTTTGGCCAAAAGCGTTCATGATCTACACTGATCATGAATCCTTGAAGTACTTGAAGGGACAACATAACCTAAACAAAAGGCATGCTCGTTGGGTGGAATTCATCGAAACCTTTCCCTATGTCATCTACTACAAGCAAGGTAAAGAGAATGTTGTTGCTGATGCACTTTCTAGAAGGTATGCGCTTATCTCTACTCTTAGTTCTAGAATGCTTGGTTTTGAGCACATTAAGGAATTGTATGCTATTGATCGAGATTTTGTGAAGAGTATGTGCATTGTGAGAAGAGTGGTCATGGAAAATTTTATAAGCATGAAGGATTCTTGTTTAGGGAAAATAAACTTTGCATTCCAAATTGTTCTTTAAGAGAATTATTATTGAGAGAGTCTCATGGAGGAGGTTTAATGGGGCATTTTGGAGTAGCTAAAACCTTAGGGGTATTGCAGGAACACTTCTATTGGCCTCACATGAAACGAGATGTTGAGAGGATTTGTGAGCGATGTGTCACTTGTAAGTAAGCAAAATCTAGAGTCCAACCTCATGGGCTTTATACCCTACTTCTCATTCCTCATGAGCCTTAGGCAGATATTTCCATAGATTTTGTGTTAGGATTACCTAGGTCTAGGCATGGTTGAGACTCTATTTTTGTAGTCGTGGATAGATTTTCTAAGATGGAACATTTCATTCCTTGTCACAAAACAGATGATGCTTGCAATATTGCTAATTTGTTCTTTAGGGAAGTTGTGAGATTGCATGGTCTGCCTAGAACAATCGTGTCGGATAGAGATGTTAATTTCTTGAGCTACTTCTAGAAGACCCTGTGGGCTAAGTTAGAAACTAAGCTATTGTTTTCTACTACTTGTCATCTACAGACTGATGGTCAAACTAAGGTAGTAAATCGAACTTTATCTACTTTGTTAAGGGCAGTCATAAAAAAGAACATTAAAAGTTGGGAGGATTGTTTGCCGTATGTTGAATTTGCCTATAATCGCACAATGCATTCTGCTACTAAGTTTACTCCTTTTGAAATTATATATGGTTTTAATCCACTAACTCCTTTGGATTTATCACCTCTGCTTATTTTTGAGTATGTTAATCTAGATGGTAAGAAGAAAGCAGAATTTGTTAAACAGATCCATGAGAAGGTAAGGCTAAACATTGAGTGAAGAACAGAGCAGTATGTGAAACAAGTCAACAAGGGTCGTCGACAAGATGTCTTTGAACCTGGAGACTGGGTTTGGGTTCACATGTGCAAAGAGCGATTTCCTGTACAGCGTCGATCTAAATTACTTCCTAGAGGCGATGGACCATTTCAAATTCTTGAGTGCATTAATGATAATGCATACAAGATAAATTTGCCATGTGAGTGTCAAGTAAGTGCTACTTTTAATGTTGCTGATTTGAGTCCTTTTGATGTAGGTGAAGATTTAGGGACAAATCCTTTTCAAGAGGAGGGGAATGATGAGAGCCATGATGGGAGCCAAGCTAGAAGATGGAATGTGGATCCTCTTGAAGTGCCACTTGGACCGATCATAAGAACTCGAGCGAAACGATTAAAGGAAGCACTTAACAGGTTGATAAAGGATGTCTACGAAGCCAGAAAGGATTGGAGCAACCATGAGAATGCACTTGCACTTGTACAAGTCATTCAAGGAGATCAAAGCATAGGAGGTCAAAGCTACCAGCCTTGACAACGCTGGCCTGAGCACTACCAGCCTTGACCTGGCATTGCCATTCACGCACGACAGAAGGACTACGCCGACTTACTACACCGCCGGCCTTTCTACCAAGTGTACATCCTACGCCACCGGCTTTCATTCCCTGTTTGTTATTTTTTCACGACTTTATGATGTTATGTCGTTTTGGGCTTTTATTATTACGAGTTGCAAACCCTAATATAAGTTGCTAGGGTTGAGAATAGAACATAGAACACACATACAACTTTGAATAACACATTTTGAGAGAATTCCTCTCTTGGTTCTCTAAAGAACTTCTCTTGAATTTATCGGATTTCTTCCGTGGCGTTCACTTTGACTTATCAATCGGTCTTTCATCCCGATTGTGGCGTCAACAAAATATACCAAGGTTCTTGCCTCACTTATAGGCAATGGGTCGCGGTTCCACTTGTTTGTTTTGGCATATTGGGTTGCAATTCCAAACGTATTGGTATTGGGTTTCGTCACATGTGGTTGTGGTTCGTATCAATTATGATGATCTAGATGTTAAGACACATGAAGATAAAGGAAATGATAAATATTTGTCTATTAATGTGTTGTGTAGGGTCATGACTATATCTTTAGATGTCAAGGATATACAAAGGGAAAACCTATTCCATATACCTTATTGGGTTTTAGGTAACTCATGTGTTCTTTTCATTGATGCTGGTAGTTGCACTAATATCATAGTTGCTACATTAGTAAATAAACTATAACTAATCACTAGTCCACATCCACATTCATATAAATTACATTAGCTAAATGAATGGGGTAGTCTCCATGTTATAGAGAGGGCTAAGGTGCCTTTCAACATAGGAGATAAATACCATGATGAGACTATTTGTGATGTTCTTCCTATGTGCGCCTTTGATATATTAGTAGGTAGGCCTTAGTTGTTTGATAGGAAGGTGCTACATTATGGGTTTAGAAACACTTATATGTTTCGGAAGGATGGTGCATGGATTGTCTTGACTCCTATGTCTCTAACCAAGGTACATAAATTCGAAGAATAGATCAACAAAACTAATGACTACTCAAGACTTCAAGGCAACAAGCACCTAAAACAAGGGATTTCAATCTAGGAAAAGACCCCTTAGACTTGAGGACAAATCTTTTAGAGGCTTGAGGAGATGATAGGAATCGAACCTCTGGATCCAGCAGTGGGAAGCCTATTTGAACGAATGAGCCTAGACATTCACATTTTATCTTTATTTATCTTATAATAATTGTCTTTACATTGTAGTAGGTATATTTTGTCGATTTTTGTAAGAAGATGACGAAGCACAATGGCAACTGGTTTGTGATTAGATCACAGTCCATTATAAACCAAATTGAACCTACAAAGACAAGTGGAAGTAGCCTTCATTTCATTTACATTTTATCTTGAGAATAACTGGCTATCTAAACTTCTTTTTCACGTGGAGAATAGGTTCTCAAGTGGCTCATAGGACCGGTTTTGACTATTTGGCATTATTGTAATTTTCCTTGTTTAGAGTAGGGTATAAATACTTGCTAATTAGGTTTTTGTAAAACACTTTTGAACATCATATTTCAACTATCTTTTGTTTACGTGAAAAGGGTATTTGTTTTTCACACATTGCTCTTATTAATTCTACTATAGGATTATGGCGAGTGGACTTGATTTTGTTGTACATAACATCAACAATTCTAAGTCATTTCTAATTCCAACTAATGCATAACTTTTGGTAAAGAATTGGATCTTCTTATCTCTTATGTGACGTCAAAATTAGGGTTCATCATAATTAGGGATTTCATGCCATTTTAAGTACTTATTATGTAATTGAATACTTAATTATGCTTGTTTCTTTTATTGGTATTGAGATTCCTTTGAAACACATCACTCAATTAGCCCTTGGTAAACTTTCCATTGCTCCGCTGTAATAAAAAACCTTGAACACGATAAAAGGGCAAGCCTAAGAGGAAAATATATTATATGGAAATGGATATTAGGGAGCATCTTAGGACAATCACATGTAATCTTTACTGAAGGAAAGGCTACAATAGAAGAAAGTGTTGGCATAAAGACAAGAATGATAATTAGCATAACACTAGATGTATGAATAAATATTCAATTAATTATGCATTTTTTTCATTTAACTTAGCCTTAGTCATAACGATTGAGAAACCATATCTTGTATGATGCTTACTTATTTGTGTTTTGTTGTGCAAATTAAATGGAACCTGTACCATGTGATAGATTAGCTTTGATTCAGCTAGAGACATGTAGGAATCAAAATCCGAAAAAACCTATTATTAGGGAAAGAACTAAAGGATTTCGAATCTTGGTGATGATGGCCCATTTTGAGCAAATCGACCTTGGAATTATTCATTTACTAATCTCCTTTCTCTTATTCGTGTATTATATATTCCAATAGGCACACTTATTAGGCTTTATAGGGCGATAGACAAACTCACTAAAACTTAGCTTATGGGTTATCCATGAACCGACCTAAACTGGTGACGAACTGGGTCGATAAATCCCATGGAAGAGCTAGCATCTTGAAGACTGATTTTTATATATTTTTTATTTACTTGGACTATTTATGTTGTAATCATTTTGGGACACTTTTATTTGGTTGTAATTGAGTTTAAGGACTGGCCACCTTAAAAGGGGCATAGTTATAATTTTGTGTACTTTCTAACCTTAAAGGGAGTAAGTATAAATACTTGCTTAAAGTATGGTTTGAGGAGGCCATTTTTCATATTTGACATACACATTTTCATGAGGATTAGGGTTCTCCTAATTATCATTAGACTCTTATCAATTTCAATCGCAAGAATTGAAATTATGGCGAGTACAACACTTGAAATTGTGAGTAATATTAATTTCATTTTGTTGTGATTTCTTTTCTTCTCTAGTGTGTAATATCTAAGGTTGAATTGAGATAATTCTTGGTCAGATTTGCATCATAATCATTGCAAGATATATTGAGTTTGTTAGATTACTTTTCATAGTGTTATTCATCAACACTTGCCTATCATTGTTCACATAGAATGCCTATTTCTTAAGAGGAGAATCACAGTTTTTATTTGCTGCTCAATCTTGAAATCCACATGATGATTCAAGCTTGATTAGTATATATATTGAGGATTGTTCATTGTTTATTGATTGCGGATCCATTTATACCTTTTGGAATTCATGCAATTCTCCAATTGTTGATTCGGAATTAAGGATTGCTTTTAGGTTGGATTTTTATTCCATTTGATTGTGCTTAAATCCCTTTTAAGCACATCATAATTTGGTATCAGAGCTTATCATTCTTGGATATGCAATCTTCATACATGTTCATATTTGTGGAATTGGAATTTTAAAGATTGACGGTTTATGCAATTTGGAGGACTAGTTTGATTTCATTGTGTAATTGGTCTTTCAATTAGGTTTTGTGTGCTTGGGCTTGGTTTTGAGCACATCATAATTTAGTATTAGAGCATCATCATACTTAGATTCATTCTTGGTCACGTCCTTGTTGTGGGAATTGGTTCATAAATATTGAGGAATTTTGCAATTGTTGAACTAGTTTGATTGACATTATCTAATTGTCTTTCAAATTTGTTTTGCATGTGCTTAATCTTGGTTTTTGAGCACATCAAGACACATCATTCACAAGACATTTAGGATGGAGAGGTATTAGAGATGCCATCTTTCAAATAGATGATCTCCTTTAAGATAGTATTGTTTATATGTTTAACCTGACTACTTTCAAGACCAATCTTAGCTTGTGGTATGATGTCACAAGTTATCGCTCAAGCATAATGAGGACTCTATAACACTAGGTTCGCATATGGAGCTATATCTCCAAGATAATGGCTTTTTGGGAATGAGTTGCTTGCCTTTTATCCAGCTTAATTGGCACATGATTACTACTCTTATAAAGAGATAGAGGCTAAAGACTTGCACATTCCACATAGCAAGTGGAAAGGCTACCATTACTCTCCAGGATATGGAGATATATTTAGGCCACTCAGTAGATAGTCAGGTAGTCACTAGGAGTAGTTCCCTCAATTAGATGGGCACATGTCAATGATTGCTTAGCAAGAGAACAATGCGGGTAGTAAGAGTAGCTGTGTGAGTTTGATGTGGCTTTGAAGCCGGTTTAGGTTCATGGTAGCAAGTTTAGATGACAAGTAGGTGAGGCAACATGTGTGTGCATATATTTTACAACTGATGGGAGGATTTATCTTTATAGATAAATCTAGTTCCCTTGTCTATAGTATGCTTTTACCCATGCTAGAGGACTTCAATGTTGTAGGCTAGTACAATTGGGGGTCTGCTTATTTAGCTTGGTTATATCGATAATTGTGCCTTGCAACTGTCTCTATGATGCATGAGATGGGAGGGGCAAAGATCCTCCTTCAAGTTTTGGCTCAGGATAGATTCCCATATATCACCCTTGTGAGTTGCCATGGTTCATTTGTAGATGTTCAAATACCATTGAATGCTTGATGGAGAAAGAATGAAGACACTATGCAACACCTAAACCATCTAGTCTATGCTCATTAGGATGTGTTTAATAGGCAGACTATTGATCAAGTACTACTTAAGTATGTTTTAGTTTTCCACATGATTTCATGCATTTTTGCAACTAATGCTTACTTATTTACTTTTAGGTTGAGTGGGAACCTTATGTAGAGGAGCTTATTGATTCCCTACACCCATTTAGAGTAAGGAAGCATGTTTGGACCATTTGAATATAACTCATATGCTTCCAAATAGTTGAGTGATATTTTCTAGATTGTGTTGCTTGACAATTCAAGGGTCTCTAGTGAAAACCAAAAGTTATCAACACAAAGCCTAAGCTTCATTAGATTGACCTACGAGGGGAGGTGGATATCGATTGGCCTATGCAACAAGTGCATTGCACTGCCCTATAGGAGGAGTGCTTAAACCATTTGGTACATATATAGGGTCCACTTAAGGTCGCATAGGGTTACATTAGATGATTTAGAAGTATGAGCCATCGATATGTAGGTTATATAAGAGCTATTCATGACATTTGGTAAGTAAAGTATCTATACTAACTTAAAGATGTATTACATAGCTCAAACTATCTCATTTTCATGTATTTTTTTGTTTGTGCAGGTTGATACCTTTTAGAAAAGACATCATATTTAGTAGGTGATGGAAATGGGTAAGAGATGCTAGCTTAATATATAGTCGAGTATAGTGCCTCATTGTGACTTTAATGATCCCCCTCAACACCAATGATCTCTTGTAATATATTTTTTAGTAGAACCTTTACAAGCTTTATTTTTCAAAAAGGCTTTATTTTAGTACATTCCGCACCATTTTACCATAAAGGCTATACAATTGATGAAGCTTCCAGAATGCCAGTTGATGTAATTCGGTAATTAGGAAACAATGGACGTACGGTTTGCTATATCAAAGTTGCAATTTAAAAAGAAGGGAAAAAGCCTTTGATCATTTGAGTTGCAATGAGAAAGGAGTGAAGCTAATGACTTTAAAGTAAGTGCTTTCTTGGTAGAGGCAAGGAGCTTTGATTTTCCAAAAAGATGGATTAGATTCAATTTCCTCATTTTTCAATAATTGTAATGTGTAATAGTTTCCTTCTTTTTTTTTTTTTTTGCGTTTTTCTTTTAGTTTAAGAGTAAGTGACAAGGATGACTTGTGAAGTTTTGGATATATGCTCTGACATGGTTGTGAGACAACATCCATGCACATGAAGAGTGTTTGTCTTTTCAATTTTTCTTTTTCTCTCATTATACATTCATGACAAATGTGTTCTAAGCCGAGCATGGAGAGATAAATTGTTATGATGCATGAGAATTAACATTTAAAAAAAAAAACGACTTGTGTTTTGTTTTGCAAACAAGTGACCTTAACAAAGAGATGACCCATATGTATCTCTATCTTGTTCCATTAGTTTTTCTATTAAATGGGTCACACGCCACTTGATCACCAAAATGATTCCCCTAAAACAAATTTTTTTCGCCAATCGTGGATCAAGCAGTAGGAAAAGTACTCTTTAAACTAGATAATTTATATTATATATTTGATGGTACAAAAATCTATTTTACTATATAAAATAAATATATTTTTGAAATTTAAATATTAACCCCACATCGTGTTCATAAATTATCGATGGACTCCAGTTTTTTATATCACTCTCTCCTTATAGTACAAATTAAATATATCAAAAAAAATTGTATATAGTATTGTGTATACCAAATATGATATAAGAAAATTATACTATCCTATTCTTTTTATACATTGCTATCGTGCTCTTTTGTCTCACCAAATGATAACTTAATGGTGGTTGATGTGACTTATCAATCAATACATAATATTAGGAAAGGGATTTTTATGGAAATTGGGTCTACTTATACTATTTCGTGATGGGCCAGCTATCTAAACTTCCCACACCAAATATTAGTATGAGGACAAATAGTATTATAGATGATTTTGATTGCATGCATCTATATTTATGTTTTCTTTTTTTTTTTTTATAATATAGTATATTTTAGACTATACACACTTTATGTTTTCATATTTCTTAAATTTAGTGGAGTGCATCTAGTTCTATTAGGATTTGCTAAAATATGGTCACGTTAAGTTAGAAGGGTTATGATGGGAATAAAATCCTTTAAGATACAGGACCAATAACTCAAGCTAGAGGATTGCAAAACCTTACATTGAAGGTTTTACTTGATCAAATGAAACCTGAGGAACAACATATAACTTCTACATCTATTTTGCATGATTATTTTCAATATCAATTAATTGTACTTGTCATTACTTGAGACAACATTCAACAATTCAAGACCGGGCGATACTACATTTAGGCCAGCCCTAAAACCGATAATGTAAGACTTAGGCTGGCCTTTAAGCCTAGTAGCTTTAACCATTTAGGATGGTGGTGTAGCCTACAAAGGCCGACAGCCTTCATTTCTTCAAGTTTGGTGGTATTGAGTTAAAAACCGGCAACTTAATTATTCAAGGCCAACGACTTTCTTAGACCGAATAGTGTCGATTTTTTTTGTACTTTATATTTGTTTGTTCTTGTGTTTTTTATTGTTTAATTGAAATTGTGGTTATTGAAATCGGATTGCTAGTACTGTAATTGGAATTAGGAAATAGGCACATCAGGTTACACTGAAATTGAATCATGTTTTTTATTTGATTTAGACTCCCCATAAAAGCGGAATTGCCTCAAATTTTTTTTAAGTGTATGCATTTAATCCTTTTGTTATTGTTTCTTTTCCTTAGCATCACTATAGATTTATCTCAATAGTTCACCTATATTTAGATTGAACTTTGAATTTTAATTTTGTTCATCACTACCCATTATAAATAATATGAATATCTTTTATTTATTTAGAAACTCAAGAGGTACTGGTGCCAGAATTTTTATAGTTATACCTAGTTTAATGCAACCAAATTACATTAAAACAAATGCATCTAAATAAAATTATAGTAGAAAAAAGTGGAATCCCAATACTCTTACATAAGTTTTTCTCTTTTTTCTTTTTACAAAGCAATTTATTTTGGTTCAAAATAGTTCAATTCGACTTCACAAATACACCTAATTTTTATAAGCAACCAGGGACATGTATCTTTCAATTCTCCAGTATAAACTTGTTATTAGTCGAGTGGTGTTCAAGTAAAGTTTTGTACTTTTCAAAACATTATGTATTACGAAATGACACAAAATTATGTTAATAGGGATTGAATACGTATGTATCTATATATACCACCGCTGGGCTTCGTAAGTCATCGCCATAACCGCAATCTGAGTGAAATCCGTCGACACAGAGACGTTCTCCAGCACTAGTAGGCTTGGTCCGAGTTCCTCCCATCCTCGATGACCGCCCAATCGTGGTTTACATGGTGGGATATATTGTACTTTTTGTTACATTATCATTAACGTGGATATAATAATTAAATTATAAGTAATGGAGAAGTTCATGAGAAATTACAATTTTTATATGTGAGTCCTCAAAGATATTCATTTATGCCCTAACCTTTATAAAATCCATAATATGAGTCTATCCACAAGCTTTTTGGTCTAATCTAATGTGATACTTTTCTTTATCACATCAGCGTAATATGTCACTTGTACAAATAGAAAAAAAAAAAATTACCACTACAAATTATTACCAATTTTTCTACGCTTTGCCATCTAAATCTTAAACCTTTCTAAAGATATATTTAGGTCCTAAAACTCTTACATAAGAGGTGACTAGGTGATGTACTATATTGGCATACAGTAAAAAATAAGAAAAAATTGCGATGCCTATCGATCGGGTCAAAAATTATCATACGGATTCATAGTATATATCTTAAAAGGTATTAAAATTTAAATGTACAATTAAAAAGGATTTAATACTTACATTAAAAAATTAACTTAATTTCCATTAATTTATCCTATTTAAATATTATCATATATAATTCAATGGTTGAGATAATATTAAAGAAAATAACATCACGTTGATGCACTAGCTAGTTCAAAAATTTAAATAATTTCAACAACTACTAAGTGAAAATTAATGGAAATTGAGATGATAAAAATGAAGATGATCCATTTCATATTTTATAACATTTAGATGTGTTGTGAGAATTCCAATTAGATGGGAATGCCAAAACAAGTAGTGATTTGTAATAATATATCTTTCAAAACAAAGAAATAGAGATTATTTTGGAACCAAGTATGGTTTACTAGCCAGGAAAAGAAAAAGAAATAAATAAAAGAACTAGCTTTTGAGTAGTTTGACTACTTAGATGTTTCATATTGCATGTTTCATTAGGAGGATTCACATATCATATAGAATGGAATGCATAAATACATTAAGACTATATACCATCTTATATCTCAAACTCTTTTCCAAAGTTGTACCACATTAATAAGAATGTAGTTCATGCGTCTATAATTAAGGTACATGATACCAACTCAGTTTATCAATCAATAAAACCATTTTGAAACTATTGATAATATAGTTCACAAGTGGACAAACCATCATATGTGGCAAATAACACTATTCAATTAAGTTCATAGCTTGCAAATGAAACAAAGAAAAAGGTCACACAACAACAATTTCTACAATCTATCCAACATAAAACGAACATGTGGCAAACAAGAATATGAAGGTAAGGATGACATAACAATGAACTATCAACAAAGCAAGATGCCTTAATGGATTGCTAGTAAGTATTATGTATTTTCATCTCCCACTTCCTACTTGAAATACCACTTGATTCTTAATACTATCATATGTCACTGAGTTGCTTGTAGTAATGTCACCAAATTCATTAACTTCTTCAGCAAGCAAGTATTCAGTCTCATCAAGATTTCTTTTTGCCCATGGATGCCTTTCAGTTTCCTTAATGAGTCCCTCTAATTCCATTGAAACCTCTTTCATGGATGGTCTCTCCTCACCTTTCATTTGAAGACACCGAAATGCTAGCTTTGCAACTTCCATAATTTCTTTAACAAATTCATCTTGAAAAATTCTTTCATCAATAATTTCAAGCAAATTTCCCTCTTTATATTTAGAAACAAAGAACATTGACAAGCTCTTTTGCTTCTCTAGCCTTGTAAATGAAAGAGCCTCCATTCCAGTCAACAACTCGGCAAGGACAACACCAAAACTATAAACATCACTCTTATCAGTTCAATTCCATCCCATTCAAATACTCAGGATCCAAATAGCCAAGTGTTCCTTGTACTAGCATGGAAACTTGTGATTGATTAATAGCAACTAACTTGGAAGCTCCAAAATCAGAAACTTTAGCTATGAAATTATCATCCAAGAGTATATTAGCAGTCTTGATATCTCCATGTATGATTTGGGTAGTAGCATCACTATGTAGATAAGAAAGTGCTCTAGCAGTTTCTGTAGCAATACGTAGGTGAGATCTCCAAGACATGTGTGCAAGATGGCCAACTTTATGTATGTGATCAAAGAGTGTTCCATTTGTAATGAACTCATAAACTAAAAGTGGAACTTCTTTCTCTAAGCAGCATCAATCAATTTTACCACATTTTTGTGATTGATTTGAGTGAGGATCACCACTTCATTTATGAATTCTTTTACTTGTGTTTGTTCTACAAATTTAGACTTCTTTATGGCAACTATTTTTCCATTTAGTTCTCCTTTGTAAACTATTCCATGACCTCCTTGACCTAACACAGTACTCTCATGGTAATTATTTGTTGCTTTTTTGAGCTCCTTGTCTGTAAATATTGTTGTAGTCTCCATGGAACCTCTATGTTCATCAAGAAGCTTTTGTAGCATAAGGCCCCCATTTTGTTGAAAGAATTTTTCTCTTTGCATCAATATCTTTCTTTGTCTTAGGCCCCAATATACCCAAGAACATAGTAGAAGAAAAGAAGGTATGCTTATACCTAAACCTGTAATACAGAAGATGAAGAAGAAAAAGATACTTATGCTCGACTAAAAGTGATTAAGAAGTTCAAGCTTTTCTTTAATTAAGTTTAATTGGCCAAATTCTAAGGACATTTAACTAAATAACCCATAAATACATAGTCATTAATTAAAATCAATTAGGATGCAGAGGAGCCACAAGAATCACTTACAATAAATTTACATAGTAAATAATTAAGGTAAATTATGTCAATACCCTCTAAAAAGCATTAAAAATGATAGAAATAACCCTTGACTTCAAGAAAGAGATAATGTCAAAATCACTAGTTGAACTTTGTATGTTTTTCTTTTTACTTTTTGGTATTCTATACATGAAGTTTGAAATTAATAAATATCATATCTAATTCAACTTTTGCTTGTCAAGTTTACTATCTCTATCATATTTAAACTAATGCATGACAAATAATCATTAGTCAAAGAGCCTAAGTGTAGTTAGGTATTAAATCTGTTAATTCAAAGTTCGATCAAGTATTAAAATTTAACAACTTCAAACTTTATGTATGAAATTGAATAAACAATCAAAGTTTAAGTGGTGATTTTAACATTATCACTTAATTGGAAAAAATAAATAAATAAAAACACCATGCACCCTCTTAAAATTGTAGGATTCACTTCATTGGCTTAGGTGCCATTTAAATATGTCATATCAATTACAATTCCAATTTTCATAAGAGGTATAGTAATATTATATCTTTCAAATTTAGAGTATTTCTATTGTTTTAACATATTTTAAAAGTTGTAAATATAATTTTCCCTAATAATTATTTAATGACTCATTGCTAATCACATTCCAAGCAACCGGTAGACATTATTCTATGGGAAACTATCATAGTACGACAGAAGTTATTTTCTCTTGTATGTTTATTCTTACATATTATCAACGACCGATAACAATTACCTATTCAGCCAATGGTTATGTAATTACATTTGAATGCGTATAGATGGTAATGGATTATGCAGGGTTTCATTAGTTTTGATTTAAAATGATCAAAACTATCAAAGGAGCACACCTCTATTGTGAGAGCAACATATTGATGTACTTGTGGTTTTGGTGAAAGACCATTGTGGGTGACCTCCATAGGCCAAGTAGGGAAGCATAAGGTGCACTATTTCACTATTCCTTTTTTGATATTTTTACAAACCCTGTATAGTAGCAAGGGATATGAGAATGAGATTTAAATGATGCTAAGCATTCCATAAATAAAAATAGACTTCCTTATGAATAATTGATATTTATAGTAGTATTGGAATATTTTAGTCATTGAGTCAGTATTATTTGGGTGGTGTACAAGAAAACCTAACATACTAATGGGAGTCGGACCACATACGTGTGCTATTGTTTTATCCCCTAAATTTTCAGCTCAGGCCCTGGTACAATTTATTATACAATATTCCATTGCTAGAATGTAGAGAATATGGGTAAGTTTCTAAAGGTAATTGGTAGTTAATAGTTATTTCCTAGCCTATTGGAGTTACATGTTCTTTCATAGTCATATTATGTATAGCTTATATAGCCGGTTCATTCTTACTCCTAAGTGGCTGACTATCATTTTTATTTGAAGCACACACATCATAGGTACATATGCCTCTAATATATTTATGGAAATATCCATTGACTTAAATGCATAAATTCCTATGAATTCCATTTTGCTAAATCATGCAATTTTTATTTTAATAAAATCTGCACAATGAATTTGTAAAAGGCACCTATAAAGTTCGAACATAACGATGAAAAGTTCATTAAGATATATTAAAATTTATAATCTATGTTCTTTAAAAAAGTGGAAAACTCGAAAACCAATTAAATTTGAGGGTGCCACAAGCACATACCTAATGTGATATTTCTGCTTGGTGATTCCTTTCCACTAGTAGCTGTACAACCACTCTCGGTTCCAGTTCCATTCTTCATTCCATTCCCAACATATCCTTTTGGACATGAACAAATGAAGCTACCGATTGTATTGTTACAAATTGCATGTTCAGCACAAGGTTTAGTCGCATTATCGCACTCGTCAATATCTAAAACAACCAAGGGGAAAGAGGTTAATAAACCAACAACTGGTATTTTTATTCAATATTTTAGACTCATGATTTAAAGTACATATCAATAACCAATAGTGATCGATAAAACATATAGTCGAGGGCACAATTTGAGTGTCTCTTAGATTAAAAGTTTGAAATTTTAGTTATGAGCAATGCCTCTCTGGTTGAACATTATTTTGAAAAAATCATCTAGCAACGTGGATATACAAAACTATCAAACTAATACAATCATGTAAGAGTTGACCAAACAATGAATTCCATATCATATTTTGAATTTACAACTCTATTATTATACTTTCAGTTAAATATTGTGTCTTCTAAAAATCACAATTCCCTCCCAAGCACACAATTAATAACTAAAATATTACTGTATAAATTTATCAGATATTATGATATAATCGTGTAAAAAATAGATGCTCCTCTCTCATCACCATTAAATATAAATCCAATATACAATAACTCAACAATTGACATTGACTTCCCATTTAATTATATTAGAATGTTACGTTTAACCTTGCAAGATCTAAATACTATATCCGCTCCTTGCTCTATTTTTAAGTTTTTTTTTTTTATTGGACCATTTAGGTTAGTAAGTCCATTTTGGGGATTATTATTATTATTCTTGGCACTTACTGTTCAATCCTCTTCATGCACCAACTATAATTACTAGGTAATTTTAGGGAAATAAGAGGGTAGAAACTCCAATTTAATATATAAGTACTTGTCGATTGCGTAAGTACCGCTCTCTTTTATTATATATATATATATATAATATTTATATAATTAAAATTTATATCCCTTTTCACTTCCGTTTGTAATGAAAGCAGGTAAAGAAATTTGAGGGGGAAAAAGAAACAAAAATTCCAGCCCTTGACTCGGTTTCCTCTCACTAGTCACTACCCCTTACCCCCTAGCCAACTACCCAACCCTCTCTCTCATCTGTCTTTTTTCTTTCTCATTGAAAATGAAAAGGCCTTTTCTTTTTCTTCTTTTTTTTTTTTTCATTGAAGAAATGAAAAATGAATTAGGTCAAATCTGAATGCACTTTAGGAGAGAGACGAGAGTAGGGTGGATGGGATGGCTGTCGGGCATGTGAGGTAGCATTTTAAATTTTCTATCGAATCTATTTTTCATTGTTTTTGTATCGACTTTTTAAGGGAGAACAAATAAATTACACTAGATAGTTGAATATTAACTATTGTTTATTATATTATAATAACAATTTTATTATAACTTTATTCATTAGAAAATAGTTATTACGATACTTAGAATCATTGTAAATTGTAATAGTAATTTTAGAAGAATTATTATTGGAAAAAAATCTTGTAAAACAGTTCATTACTTAAATACATGAAAAGTAATTGAATGTTAAAGTTGATTTTTTCCTCACAACCCTCATTAAAATCAAAATTATCAAATAACAAGCTTATTACAAATGTTAGGGTCAAAATTGAATCACGTGACCCGATTGAATTCTTCTCTAAATTTTTCTTCTTTTTTTAAAGATGTTGGCAAACCCACTTTTCTTTAAAAGTGGTCAAAGCAATTTTTTCTCAAAATTTGCTTTGATTTCTTTTTCAATTTTTTAAAATATTTTATTTTTTTTATTTTTGAATATTTTACTTTAGTAATTTGATTACTTGGACAAATTAGAGGCTACCATGTGTTATATACTATCAAAAAAACGTAATGATGTTTTAAAAAAAGAACTTGTTTGTAAACTTTTGCAAATATTGACAACTCAAATACACAAAAAGAATAAATTTAAATAAAAAAAATTGAAATGCTGAGGAATAAACGTGTATTTTTTCTATTTTATTTTTAGTAGGTTTCTACTACAACAATTTGTTTTTTTCTTATTAAAATAATAACTTTATATTATGGATAATTTTCTAATTTTTGCAAATAAAAAACACCATACAATATATATTACTATAGTAATATGTTTAGCACAATTAGATACATGACCGAGGCTTAAAGGAAGCCAAAGACCGGGTCAGACATGGCAACCCACAAACAGGACATTAGAAGTATGTATAGCCTTGTCGTGCACCAGTGACCCAATTGCTAATCAATTTGGTTGCTTTAACAACGCAAAAATCCATTTACATTGTTTTTTCTCTTCTTCTTTTTTTTTTTTTTTGTTTTCAAATTTACTTTGTAGCTAATTGGATATTTATCCTGAAAAGCTATTGATCATTTATATGATAAACTTCGTAAAATTTTTAGAACATAATTTTACATTTGTATGATTTTTTAAAATATGTATATACATCTCAAACCATTATTGAAGCCAATAATAATTCGATGGACTATAAATAGCAGAAATTATATATGATGTTACGTATTTATAACTATTTACAACTGCATCTGATCAATAGTTTTATATGATATTTACAATTTGTCCTCTTTTTATTTTTATTATTATTATTATTATTATTATTATTATTATTATTATTATTATTTTTGCTATGGGGTGATTTACGTTGATTATGGCTTTCCGTATTTATACATCCGTTTCAACCCCAGTCCAAAATTTTTGCTCAACCATGAAATCCCGTTTTCTTGCAAAAAAGCAAATACATCATAACAATGGAGGAGTCTAAAAGCTATTGATATTCATCTTTATAAAATGTCATGGATGTTTGCACAAAAAAT
The DNA here is from genome assembly GCA_037954665.1 of Laguncularia racemosa. Taxonomy (NCBI): domain Eukaryota; kingdom Viridiplantae; phylum Streptophyta; class Magnoliopsida; order Myrtales; family Combretaceae; genus Laguncularia; species Laguncularia racemosa. The sequence goes on from JBBMOL010000577.1 coordinate 112,808, forward strand.
TAAGAACAGAAATGTTGATCTAACAGTTATAAGTTTAACATATGCCTCTCTTTTATAGGATGTACCTTGTAATAGGACTAGCATGCATGGAATTCTGAGAGCTCTATGTTCTACTCTCTTTTTTTTTTTTCCAATTAATAAAATGGAATATGAAAAGTACCTTCACAACCCCCGTTGCCCGCAGAAAGATAAGGATTTCCTTGGTAACCATCCTTACATGTGCATCGGTATCCTGTACCATTATCTGCATCGAAACATCTGGAGTTTTCTTTACACATGTAAGATTTCTTATTCTTCATTGCAGGTTCCATCTCCAACAGACCAGTCTAGGACTAGTGGAAACTTTATATAGTCGAAATGTGAAAGATACTCCGTGGAGAAGTTGAAAACATCATTTGCTGCTATAAATGCATAGCTGCAATTGTTGAAGTCACTTACGAAGACATGATTATTATAGCTGTCGAGCTTGATTTGAGCAGTATATACGTTCTTTGGTATGATGGTCTGGCAGCAGCCAATACCCGAACACGACCCCTTGACCAAGCCACTGGGATCTAAACATGTGGTCAAGCACCCCGTTCTAAAATCTTTCCCATAACTGTAAGCTGTGGTGTTTGAAGACAGAACAGCATAGGTATCACAACCAATGGCAGTGAATTTATTTTTGGTGTCTGAAATAGGAAATGAAACTCTTCTGCTCGAGCCATTGTATTCTGTGTTATTACCCGAAGCTGAATAACAATCACGAGAGACGTAAGAGCGGGTACGCAGCCCATGATCTACCAGAGAGATATTGGAAATTATGAAGCCAGACTCCTTAAATTGCCAGTAGGGAACTATATCAGTGCTGTTCCTGAAGCAATCGACAGAATAAGTTTTATTGAGTTAGCAGCCTGGCTCATCATCTTCAAGTAGACCGAAGGGATAGGGAACGTCCACGTTGCCACAACGACGTTGGCATTCTCCTACAACCTCCAATGGGAAAATTACGACCAAGGCGAGAAATAGTATGAAATGGAGCATCATCTTCTTATTTCGTTAAAAACTGATCGACTGTTTGGTAGTACTGCAAGAAAGTTGTTTAGGAGTATGGTCGTATATATATTATGGAGAATACCGACAATTTTTTATTTTTTTTTCAATTAGTCGTTATATAACTGAGAGAAAGACTTGATCCTATTCTATCCGAAAACAAGAATAGTATTCATACCAATTTGGTTAAAAGTCCTCAGTAAATATTGACAAATGTCCAGCCAAATTATGTATATTTGAGATATAATTTTGAACCTCAATAAAATATAACCAAATGATAAATTTTAACATGGTCTTCAGCTGATAAAAATAATGGAACTTTGACCAATTATATCAAAGTCTCCGCTTGAATGGATCAAAGTCGTGGCAATGTCGGACGGGGCCTACTGTTCACTGATAAATAAATAAATCAGCTTCAAAAATCGCAGCATTAGCATAAGGACTAACAAACAAATTGATTTTAACCTTGCTTACTGTTATCTGAGCAACTGAATTCAAATTATACTTCAAGTTAAATCTTATCATCATCAAATGCTTTGAGTTATTTCAATGAATTAAAAGGAAATTTAAATCTACCACCATAACATAAATATACTAAGCATAACCATTTGTGCAGTAAATCACTAATCCGCCGTATATTAGTTGATTGATTAGAATTCCTTACATCATATTCCAGTAGTCTCCACTTTAACAAGCAACAGATAAAGATGGAGGTCAACTGCATCACAAGGAGATAAATTATATAATATACAATTTAATAAAAATGAAAAAGAAAATAATAAAATGAATTAGTGATTGGTGGGTATGAATCAATAATTTTCATAGATATTTGATAGGACAAAGCCAATAAGGATCCAAAAACCAATATTGGTGATGGGAGGTAACATTCTTGAATTTCAAAACGTACCCTAAAAATTTATGTTGCTTATCATCATCGTGATTGCTTTTGGGTTATATGCAACCTAATGAGAGGAAGGTGACTAAAAAGAAAAACCTTAGATTTCTAAATAAGGTCCAAAGAATTAAAAGAAAAAAATTTAAATCAAATAAGTAAGGATTTACAAAGTTTGAAGCCAAATTTTTGCAAAATAACTTTTGTCCTTGAACTTGATTGATAAAAAATAGCTTCAAAATGGTCTAATGACTCTAAATAAAATTTCAAAACCCTAATTAAGTGAATATAATCATTAAGGAATTTTTTGGGGTTAATTAGAAAAGAAAAATTGGTGGTTGGAAATCAATTTTGCAAAATGACCATTTTACCCCTAGACTTGATTTGAAGTAATTGAAGTTGGCTGAAATCACTAAACAACTTAATTAAAGCCATTTGGAGTTATTTTAAGTCATTGGGAGTAATATATTAAAGTTTGGAGATAATTTATCAAAAAGTGACCTTTTCGTCTTTAAAAATGGTTTTATCAAACTTGGATCTGAATTAACTTAGAGATCCTAATATAGCTCTAAGACCTTAATTATGTAAATAAAATCAATTACAAATTATTTGGGGATAATTGCGAAAAGAATTAATTTGAAGTCAATTAAGTAAAATGACTAAAATGCCCCTAAGCTTAATTTTATTGAAGGGTGACTAAATTCTAAGGTTAACACTCTAAAATATTGTATTTTTTATAAAAAGATTTCACAAATATTATACTCGAAATAATTATTTCAAAAATAGGTTTCAAAGGCATAGACTCGATTTGCAACTTTAATTTTACGAAAATTTCTAAAATTAAAGGCACAAACTAGGTTTAGCCCTTCAAGAAAAATGCTTGAAAGCACAAACGAGGTTCACGTCTTCAATAAACTTATACTAAAGGCGTGGACTCAATGTTACGCCTTCAATGCTACTACCTTAAGTAATCCTACCATACATTTTTTTCTTTTACTTTAACATCTACCATTAATATAAAAAGCAACTCACGTGATAAAAGACTCAAGAAAAACAATTCTCAAGTCAACAACAAATTGACTCCAAAAGGGCAAAAATTCACGTGAACCCTAGTGAAGATGCAAGGAAATCTAAATGCTCAATGTTTAAATTGTGAAACCTTAATGTTAATCTCTTCTAACAACACCCTAATCACATATAATCCCACGAAAATAATCCACAAGTTCAAAAGAAAACTTCAATTCTAAGAACTCCTTTTCACAAGTGATAATCACGTTTTCAAGAGGAATTCTTCAAGGATGATTCGAATTCAATTGCAAGAGATCTTAATTAAACACAAGAATTCGACAACAATTAGAAGTAAATATGTCCAATAACTATCTCAATTCACCCCTAGATATGATACACTAGAGAAGAAAAGAAATCACAACAAAATGAAATTGATACTACTCACAATTTCAAGGTGTTGCACTTGCCACAATTTTAACTCTTGAGATTGAAATTGATAAGAGTCTAATGACAATTAGGAACCCTAAATCTCACGTGAATATGACCTCTCCATTTTGCAAAATTAGCCTCCTCAAACCCTCTCTTAAGCAAGTATTTATATTTGCTACTCTTAGGGTTAAAAAGTAATCAAAATTACAAGTTTGCCACTTTTAAGGTGGCTAGCCCTAAGTGATAATTACAAGGAAATAAAAGTGTCCAAAAACCAAAATACAACCAAAATAGTTCATAAAAGAAGAAATATATAAAAGAAATGGTCTTCAAGATGCCGGTCTTCTATAGGATCCATCGGCCCAACTCATCGCCAGTTCAAGTCGGTTCATGGATAACCTACAAGCTAAGTCTGAGGGAGTTTGTTCATTGCCCTATAAAATATGATAAGTGTGCTTGTTGGAAAACACAATACAAGAATACTAGAAAAGAGGTTAATATATAAATAATTCCGAGGTCGATCTGCTCAAAATGGGCCATCAACGCCAAGATTTGAATTCCTTTAGTTCTTGCCCTAATGATAGGTCTTGTCGGATTTTTATTCCTATCATCTCCTCGGGCCTCAAAAAGATTTGTCCTCAAATCTGGCAAATCAAATGCAATGGAGACTTTGTTTTCTCCTAGCAATCCATCTGAAGAAGTATCTCTACAGAATCCTAATATCTAAAATACTATAGGTGGTGATTGTTTTCTCTCCTCTATTTCTAGGAGACAAATGGAGGGTAGATTCTAATTAGGTTCCCTGACTATCGGCATCGTAGGGTAGATTCCCATCATCTCCTCGGGCCTTTGAACGATTTGCCCTCAGATCTAGAGGGTCATTTCTTAGATTGAACCCGGATGCTTTGTCGCCTTGCTTACCCGACTATGAGAAGGAACAAAAATAGTCCTGATCTGCTCTTGGAAACTATACACCTCTGATGGAGACATAGGTGTCAATACTATTCGAGAACCTCCCTTTCGAAACATGTAAGTGTTTTTGAATCTGTCATGTAACACCTTCCTATCAAATGGCATGAGCTAATAATCGTTCAAATATTGGACATAACATTTGTTATATCATATGATAATGGATATATATTATATCATGTGTTATAATTTGATATATAACATATGAGATAACACATACAATATTGTTACATATCATTGTATGTGGGTAATATTTCGTTATTTTTCTTGGACCGAATACTTTGTAATCATTTTGAGACGTTTTTATTTGTTTGTATTTATTGAATTAGGACTAGCCACATTAGTGGCATAGACGTAAATATTTAGACATTTTAATCCTAATTGGAGCAAGTATAAATACTTGCTAAAGTAGGGTTTGTGAGAGTTTTTTGAACCATATTTTTCATATTTAAAATCGTGAGGGACACCTCCTTTTCACGAACTCTTATCATTTCTTGAGTGAAGTGTGGCAAGTGGTATTTGATCCTTGATGTGCATAATATCAACAATGTCAAATACATCCTAATTCCCAACTAGTGAGTCATATCTGGTGAGGAATTAGTTTATCCTTTTTGTTTATCATTCACGCAATTTTTAGGGTTTGATTTCATATCCTTTAGATTGTGTTTACTGAAATTGAATTCGGATATTGCAATTGTGAATTGTAATTGGATCTTTGAACAACTTCTTTTATAAATTCAGATTCGTAAAGGATTAGGGTTCACACCATTTATGAACTTGGTTCTTGATTGATATTGCTTTAATTTGTTGTGTTTATGTGCTTTGATCTTTTAAGACACATCAACTACTCTTTTGCTGGTGCATCATATCCAATAAAGGGTTTAAGTTTATTTTGTGTTATTGTTCATTATTTGGTTGTGGAAATCGATTGTCGTTGATTATTACCTCAGAATTTGGAATTGCTTGATTTTGTTCTAAAATTAGGCACATCATTTACCCCCAATAAAGGAGACTAAGTTCAACATAGACATGGTGTCTAGTACAACTCCTATATCAAAAGACCAGTATTATATGGCACCTATAAAGCTGAAAGAATTAAAGGATCAGATATAAGAACTATTGGATAAGAAGTTTATCAGATCAAGTGTCTCACCTTTTGGTGCACTGATATTATTTGTAAGAAAGAAAGACAACAACATGCGATTATACATAAACTATTATGAGTTGAATAGGGTTACAATTAAAAATAAGTAACCTCTCCTAACAATTGACGACTTGTTTAATTAGTTGCAAAGACCTTAAGTTTTCTCAAAATTAAACTTGAGATTCAGGTACCATTAGTTGAGAATTAAAGAGTAAGACTTTCAGAATACCGTATTTAGAACTAGGTAAAGACATAATGATTTCCAAGTAATGCTATTTAGACTTACAAATGCATTAGCAACCTTCATGGACTTAATGAACTGGATATCTAACAATGCTTAGATAAGTTTGTCATCGTATTCATAGATGACATTTTAATATACTCCAGGACTGAGGAAGATCATGAGCAGTACTTTAGGATAGTGTTGAGCAGGTTGTAAGCAAAGAAGTTATATGTCAAATTTAAGAAGTGTTAATTTTGGTTGAAGCAGGTCACCTTTTTAAGACATGTGATCAGTAAAGACAGTTTAACTATAAATCCTGAGAAAATCAGGGTTGTGAACAAATGGCTCAAGCTAAAGAATGTAACATAAATTAGAAGTTTCTTAAGGTTAGCAAGATACTATAGAAGATTTGCAGAATGATTCTCCAAACTAGCAACCCATTTAACTAAGTTAACTAAAAAAGGAGTAAAGTTTATATAGGACGATCGATGTGAAGCAAGCTTCATAACATTGAAAAGAAGATTAACTTCTACACCGGTGCTTACATTACCAATCAGTGGTGAAGAAGTTGTAGCGTGTAATGATGCTTCCATGCTAAGACTCAAATGTGTATTAATGTAGAATGATAGGGTGATTATACACACATTTAGACAATTAAAGCCCTATGAGAATAATTACTCCACACATGACCTAAAATTAGTAACTGTAGTATTTGCACTCAAATTGTGGAGACACTAATTATATGGGGAGAACTGTAAAATACTCATAGATCACCAAAGCCTTAAGTACATTTTTACCAAAAATGAGCTAAATATGATGTAGAGACACTAGTTAGAACTAATAAAGGACTATGATGTAGGCACTCAATATGATCCCGAGAAGGTAAACATAGTAGTTGATACACTCAATAGAAAAAAAGTATAGTAATATGGTAACTTTGATCGCAACTCAAAAGAAGATATTAGAGGATATGTAGAAATTAGACATAGAGATTGTGACTTGAGAGATTGAAGCTAAACTCACCAATTTACACATACAACTAGCACTAATAGACAAAATAATAGTTGTATAAACTGATGATATGGGGATACAGGAAATAAAGAAAAAAATTGAGGTTGGAAAACCAATGGAATTTAATGAAGATGATGAAAGGGAGGTGAGGTATGGTTGCAGGTTATGTGTGCTTAGTATCAACAAACTAAAGAACGAAATACTGAAAGAGGCACATTACTCTAAGTACTTCATACACCTTGGAAGTACCAAGATGTATAAGGATCTAAAGAGCCAAGACTTATGGAGGAAAATGAAGATAGAAATTGTAGATTATGTATTAAAATGCTCAACATGCCAATAGATAAAGATAGGACATTAGAGACCCATTGGCATGTTGTAGCCTTTACCTATACCAGAATGGAAATGGGAGCATATGACCATAGACTTTCTCACAACATCACCCAGATCTATGACTAAGTTGGATACTGCATGGGTAATTGCAGAATGGCTTACAAAATTTAATTAATTTATACCTATAAGCACTAGGTATAAACTTGAGAAGTTTGCATAAATCTACATTAAGGAAATTGTAAAGTTGCATAGGGTACCAGCCTCCATAGTGTCAGACAGAAATGCTAGATTTGTAGGGAAATTTTGGAACAATTTGCATAAGGCATAAGGAACAAAGTTATAGTTCAATATAGCTTTTCACCTACAAACGGATGGTTAGTCAAAGCAAACTATTTAGATATTGGAAGACATGTTGAGGGAGTTCATGTGTTGGTGAAGATCTCACCTACAAAGGAAGTGATAAGGTTTGGACTCAAAGGAAAACTAAACCTAAATATGTGAAACCCTTTGAAGTCCTAGAGAGAATTGGATAAATGGCATATAGAATGGCATTGCTACCAAACTGGCTGGGTGGGGTACATAATGTATTTTACATTCCTACACTAAGAAAATATGTACCCAATCTAGACTAGATCACTTCATCGGAACCTTTGTAGGTATAGCTAAACCTCACTATAGGAGAGAGACTTACTAGAATTGTAGACACTAAAGAGCAAATTCTAAGAAGACAAGTTATCAAGTATGCCAAAGTGCAATGAAGCAACCAAACGAAGAGAGGTAACTTAAGAGTTAAAAGAAGAGATGAAAAGAAGATATCCAAAATTCTTCCATGATCTAGGTAATTTTAGTGGACAAAAATTTTTATATGGAGGGGAGAATATAAGTACACGAATTATGCATATATATATATATGTAGGTAATATTAATAAAAATGCAGCTAGGGATAAGATAATAATTAAAATAATAAGATGAGGTCAATGTGGTCATTACATGACCAAGGTATATAAACCCTTTTATGACCTAGGGTTACACCTTTCTTCCTTTTAACAGTTGCAAGCTGTGAGACTCTTATAGACCCCTAGATACTCTTTGTAGAAATCTAAAAGAGAAAAAGACAACCATACCACCAGTAACTCATCGAATCAAGGTAAGTGAATTGATTAACGACTATTGATCGTTGTTTGAGTGTACAATGTAAAGTGGGGATTAATACAATATAAAATTTTTAGATTAATTTGTTCTACATAAGGTTTAGGATAAGGATTCAAGTGGTAGGACGACTCGACCCGATAAGTTATTAATTTAAGCTTAATTAGCAATTTTTGTGGAAAAATAATGCATAACTAAGATTAGAATTCTTGGATTGGAGTTTAAGGTTAGAAAATAATTAGGAATTTCAAAACTAAGAAAGGGGGTTGGTAGTGAACAAAAGATATACAGCCTCCTAACTTAGCCATGTTGTGTTTCATGTCAAATCTAATTCATACAAAATGATAAATGGCCTCCCAATATGGCCATGTCACGTCCTATGCTGAAACCTAAATCATACAGAGATACACAACCTCCCAACACAGCCATGTCTTGTCCTATGTTGATCCCAAACAGCATAAAAACATACGTAGCCTCCCAGCATAATTGTGTCTCATCCCATGTCTAAATATAAAGTATACAACAAGCTACATGACCTCTAGCACAGTTGTATATTACCCTATGTTCAACGACATGGCCTCCAACATGGTTGTGTTGAGTTACAATGCGTCCATTTCATTTTAATGTGTTGAAATATAATTATAAGAGCATGTAATTGGAATTATGTATAGGTTTAGAGGATTTTTGAAGCTATAGAAGTGTAAGAAAAAATCAGGATTTGCAAAGTCAAGTACATGTATACCTTGTGTGTTATTTGTGCTTATGATGCTAGATATTGTGTGTGGATTAATTATTATTGTAAGTGAACTTGATTGTGTGCCCATATGTTTGTGAATTGCAATGTCCAAGAAACCAAATGTGTGATACGAACCATGCCAGCCCGTGACGAAACCCAACACCAATACGTTAGGAAATTCGTTGCCTAAGATGCCCAAACACCTAAACTGGAAACCACGACCCATTGTCTATAAGTGAGACAAGAACCTTGGTATAAAAATGAAGACGCCACAATCAGGATGGAAGACAGATTGATAAGTCGAGATAAACGCCACGGAAATCAATCCGATAAGTTTGATTTAGTTCTTGAAGAACCAAAAGAGGTGCCTCTCAAAAGTGTTTAATGTTCAAAGATGTATCTCTCATTGTTCTAAACCCTAGGAGCTTTTATACTAGGGTTACAATTCGTGTAAAACAAGTCCAAAACGACGTAGTTTAGATAAGTGACGTAAAAACGCAAAAACAAAACAAGCTGGCCGGCAGGGGATACACGGCCGTGTACACGCCCGTGTACTTTGGCCGTGTACTTTTCTGTGCAACTTTTGGCAACATACACGCCCGTGTACTTTGGCCGTGTATCTTTCTGTGAAACTTTTGGCAACATATACGCCCGTGTACTTTAGCCGTGTATCTTTCTATGGATTTGCTTGACTCCTACACGGCCGTGCCTTGAAAGTACACGCCCTCTTCAACCCATGTCCAGTGTGACTTGTATAAAAGCAAGGGTCTTCCCATGGTTGTTCCAATCCGTTCCAACTTCATGATTGCTCCAATCCTTTCCAGCTTCATGGACAACCTTTACCAACCCGTTAAGTGCTTCCTTGAATCGTTTCTCTTGATTTCTTTTGATCGGTCTAGGCAGCACTTCAAGAGGATCCACATTTCTTCTTCCGGCTTGGCTCTCATCATGGATCTCATCATTCCCCTCCTCTTGAAAAGGATTTGTCCTCAAATCATTGCCTGTATCAAATGGACTCAGATCAGTAACATTAAACGTGACACTTATGGGTACTTACCTGGTAAATCTTTCTTGCATGCATTATCATTGATGCACTCATGAATTTGAATTAGTCTATCGCCTCTAAGAATTAATTTAGATCTATGCTGTACGGGAATCCGCTCTTTGCGCATGTGAACCCAAACCCAATCTCTAGGTTCAAAAATAGCTTGCCAACAACCATTGTTGGCTTGTTTCACATACTACTCCATTCTCCGCTCAATCTTTAGCCTTCTCACGAAATCTGTCCTAGAATCAGCATCAAAACTCACAAACTTGTTAAGTGGCAATGGCAATAAATAAATAGGAACCAATAGGTTATAACCATACACAATCTCAAATGGTGAACAATGAATAATGCTATTTAAAGCCCTATTACATGCAAACTCCACAAATGGTAGGCAATCCTTCCAAGTCCTAATGTTCTTCTCTATGATTACCCCTAACAATTGAATTAAAGTCCTGTTAACCACCTCAATTTGCCCATCAGTTTGTGGGTGACAGATAGTCAAAAACATCCGTTTAGTTCCCAACTTTTTCCACAATACTCTCCAAAAATGACTCAAAAATTTCTCATCTCGATCACTAACAATGCTTCTAGGTATACCATACGGACGCACTACCTTTCTAAAGAACAAATCAACAATGTGTATAGCATAATCAGTTTTATGACAAGGAAAGAAATGAACCATTTTAGAAAACCTATCCATAACCACAAAAATAGAATCTCGACCATGCCTAGGCCTAGATAATCCTAACACAAAATCTATGGAAATATCTATCCAAGGCTCATGAGGAATGACACTATACTCATATAACCAATCTAAGAAGTCATCTAAATGATGAATGGGATGAAAAATCTTTACTGTGATGTTGTTGATGGCGCGACAGTCAACACACATCCTCTATGTCCCATCCTTCTTTGGCACCAAAATCACAGGCATTGCACATGGATTCATGCCTTCTCTCACATACCCTTTCTCCATTAATTCATCGACCTGCCTTTGGAGTTCCTTCGAAAAGACATTTTCAAAGTCCTGCACAAGAGACACAACCACACTAGGCAAAGCATTAGATAAATCGTTAGTAGTCAAACATGTTTCCTTAAAAACTAGAAACAACATAGGTTGCCTCATCACTAACGCTCTCCTTACTACACTCGCTCTTGCTACACAACTCTCCTTTTGCAAGGCTGCCCTCTCCTTTTCACTCACCACCAAAGTTGATTCCCCTTCAACTTGGCCTCTCACACTCTTTCCAGCCTTCCTCTCTTTTTCCTTTTGATCTTGACTTTTATATTCCTTTTTCTTCTCATTGTCTTTTGCTCTCTCACTCTCACTATGCTTTTCACTCACCTTATGTTTTGCAAAAGACTGTTGTAGCTACAACTAGTCCTCATACACTTGTTTAGGTGTTAAAGGTTTAAGATTAAAGCTTTTCCCTTGGTGAACAAGCATATACTTGTTAGAAAAGCCATCATGAACAACCTTCCTATCAAATTGCCATGGCCTCTCCAACAACACATGACATGCTTGCATTGGCACTACATCGCATAACACCTCATCCTCATACCTACCAATGCGAAACCCAATCAAGGCTTGCTTACTCACCTTAGTCTCACCACTATCATTCAACCACTGCAATTTAGATGGACTAGGGTGTCTAACAGTTTTGAGCTCCAACCTCTCAACAATAAAATTGCTCACTACATTGGTGCAACTTCCTCCATCAATGATCAAACTACAAATGTGATCTCCTAGATAACATCTAGTATGAAATATATTCTCCCTTTGCACCTCCTCTTCTTCCTTCACCTGCACATTCAAAGCTCTCTTCACTACTGCCACTAGCCTTCCCATTGCAGGCTCCCCATCATCACTAGCATCCTCTATTGGTGGCATATCATCTTCTTCACTATCCCTCTCCGTCTCATACTCACCATCATCACGCAAAATCATCACACGCCTATTTGGACATTGACTAGCAATATGGCCTCTACCTTGACATTTAAAACATCTAATGTCACGATTTCTAGAAGTAGAAGATTCAGGGTTACCTTGATTAGCAGGAGTAGAACCTGCTTGTCTCAGCTCCCCTTTTGGTTTGGTGGGTAAAGGCTTTTCTTCTTTCTCCCATTGGTTGGTCTTCCAAGTGGATGAACCACTACCCTGTTGCAACCGTGCATTACTACTACCTCTCCTCTTGTGCTGGTTCTCAACCTTTATAGCCATGTGAACCATATCCTCCAATTCTACATAATGTTGCAATTCAACCACATTTTGGATTTCTCTATTCAACCCAGCAAGAAACCTAGCCATTGTAGCCTCTCTATCCTCCTCTATATTCGCCTTAATCATAGTGACTTCCATCTCCTTGAAATACTCATCTACACTTCGGCTTCCCTGCTTAAGAGTTTGCAACTTGTTGTGCAATTCACGATAGTAATATGCAGGCACAAACCGCTTCTTCATCACTCTTTTCATCTCTTCCCAAGACTCAATAGGTGGCTCGCCACTCCTCCTTCTATTCAATATTAATTGATCCCACCACACTATAGCATAATCTGAAAATTCAATGGCAGCAAGTTTCACTTTCTTTCTCCCATTATAGTTATGACAATCAAACACCATCTCCACCTTTTTCTCCCACTCTAAGTACGCCTCGGGATCATTCTTCCCTTGGAAAGGAGGAATCTTCATCTTTATGCTACTCAATTGATCATCCTCTCTATTCCTATCTCCTCTATCTTCCCAATCCCTAGTTCCTCTATTCTAACCACTATAACCTCTATAACTCCCAACAGAAGGCTCATCAAATTCATCTTCCGATATTTCATCTCCACCCCTCAGTACTCTCCTAGAACGACTCTCCCTCTTACGTCCTTGGAATACGTTTGTGGATTGCTCTAATCTTTGCTCTATCGTCTCATGAATTTGTTCCATTCCCTCTTGGAACATGCTCTTCATTTCTCCCCTCAATGCCTCAATTACTAACCTAGCATCAAACCTTCCCCTCTCACCTTCAGGAGAATGTTGTCTCGACATTGTCCCTGCAGAAAAGATTAGTACTAACACAGACATATATATAAGTAAACCTCACAATACACTCCCTTACGTGTTTCGCTCAAATGATGATATCACACAGTCACTCGTGTATTCTCACAAATAATGATGATATCAACTCGCCAATTTCCTCTTCTCAATTCTTTTGGAACTAACCCGAACTACACCAATTTCCTTCCGTAGATTTCAAAACAACTCTAGGGTTCGTAAATTTTCCTCTATTTTTCTATCTGAATTTTTTGTTTTTTTTTGTCTTGGTTGTTGCTCTTGATCATGTTTTTCTTTTCTTTTCTTTTCTCTTCTTTTTTTTGTCGTGATTTTTTACTTTTTTTTTTAACAATCGCCTAGTCGATATTACACTATCAAAAGACAATCAATACTACGAAATTGAATACGATAATTGATATGAACGATTGGAGTTAGGGTTTTTGATATTACCTTCCTTAACCGAACTTGATGTTTTGACAAACCTAAGCTCTGATACCAAACTAATACAAACCACGCTAATCCGTGACGAAACCCAATACCAATACGTTTGGAAATTCGTTGCCTAAGATGCCCAAACACCTAAAGTGGAAACCGCGACCCGTTGTCTATAAGCGAGACAAGAACCTTGGTATAAAAATGAAGACGCCACAATCGGGATGGAAGACCAATTGATAAGTCGGGATGAACGCCACGGAAATCAATCCGATAAGTTCGATTTAGTTCTTGAAAAACCAAGAGAGGTGCCTCTCAAAAGTGTTTAATGTTCAAAGATGTATCTCTCATTGTTCTAAACCCTAGGAGCTTTTATATTAGGGTTACAATTTGTGTAAAACAAGTAAAAAACGACGTAGTTTAGATAAGTGACGTAAAAACGCGAAAACAGAACAAGCTGGCCGGCGGGGGATACACGGCCGTGTACACGCCCATGTACTTTGGCCGTGTACTTTTCTGTGCATCTTCTGGCAACATACACGCCTGTGTACTTTAGCCGTGTATCATTCTATGCAACTTCTGGCAACATACACGCCCGTGTACTTTGGCTGTGTATCTTTCTGTGGATTTGCTTGACTCCTACACGACCGTGCCTTGAAAGTACACGCCCTTTTCAACCCGTGTCCGATGTGACTTGTATAAAAGCAAGGGTCTTCCCATGGTTGTTCCAATCCGTTCCAACTTCATGATTACTCCAATCCTTTCCAGCTTCATGGACAACCTTTATCAACCCGTTAAGTGCTTCCTTGAATCATTTCTTTTTATTGGTCCAAGCGGCACTTCAAGAGGATCCACATTTCTTCTTCCAGCTTGGCTTCTTCCGGCTTGGCTCTCATCATGGATCTCATCAATGTGGGTCGGTGTTCTCGAGGTTGTACCCCGATGATTGATATATAATGTTATTCCTAGTAGAGTCATGTACCAAAATGGTACAAGTAGTATGTGGAAATATGTTGTGAAGGTACTCATATTTGTGGAAGGATGTTATGTAAGGACTTATGTTTGTGGAAGCATGTTGTGGAAAGATATTTTGAAAGGACTCATGGACTCATCGATGGTGGGGAGTACCTACTATCATATATATATGATAGGAATCAAAATCCGACAAGAACTATCATTAGGAAAAAAACTAAAGGATTTCGAATCTTGGCGACAAGGGCCCATTTCGAGCAAATTAACCCCGGAATTATTTGTTATCTAACATCTTTTATCTTATTCATGTATTGTATATTCCAATAGGTATACTTATTTGGCTTCATAAGGCGATGGACAAACTCACTAAAACTCAACTTGTGGGTTATCCATGGACCGACCTAAAAACCAAAGATGAGTAAAACCGACGAATTCCATTGCAGAGCTAGCTTGTTGAAGATTATTTTTTTGTATTTGTAATTTATTTTTGAACAATTTATTTTGTAAGCTTTATGGGACATTTTATTTGGTTGTAATTTATGTTTTAGGACCGGCCACCCTATAGTGGCATAGCTATAATTTTCTAATCATTTTAACCCTAAAGGGAGTAAGTATAAATACTTACTAATTAGGGTTTTTAAGGGGCTTTTTAAACATTTTGAGAAAACACATTTTTGTTTCGTGAGAGATACCCTCTTACAAACATTTTGCTCTTATCAATTTCAAGTGTGAAATTGTAGTGAGTAGACTTGGATTTGTTGTGAGTAATATCAACAAATTACAAGTTGATCCTAATCCCAAACTAGCGCGTCATATCTGGTGAGGAATTAGTTAATTTATATTGTTCCTGTTCGTGTGAAATTAGGGTTCTAATTTTAGATTTGGAGCTTTTCAATTTGAATTAGAATCTTAATTCATTTCCTATTATTCATCATTGAAATCTAGCAATTGATTGTTTTATATATCCTTTTGATTTCCATCTTCGTAAATTAAGATTAATTTATGAGGAGTTTATCAAACCAAGTGATATTGATTGTTAGTATATTCATGCCTATTGTGGAGTTTATTTCATTAGATTATGTTACATGCTTGAATCAATTAAGCATATCTCCTTTTAGGTATCACATCTTGCTCAATTTTAACATCTGGATTTCTTGAGGAATTAGGGGTTTATCCTTCTTGTGTGATGTGGGTGTTGATTGGAGTTCATCATTTGTTATTTGATTTTGCTTAACCCCCTCTTAAGCACATCATCTTTTGAGATCAGAGTTATATCATATTTGGATCTAAAATTGATTACATCCTAATTGAAGAATTGGTAACATTCATTGGAAATTGACGCCATTGTTCATGAGATTGAGATTAGTTTTATTGACATTGCTTGTTTGTCTTTCAAATTGGTTTTGTATATGCTTAATCTTGGTTTTAGGCACATTAATATATATGTATTATTATGTATGAAATAGACTCATGGACAAAGGCGAGTACTCTTTGTCATATATATATGTATATATATTGTTTATGGAAGGATTAAGTGGTTAAGTGTAAGGATGTATGATGACTCTGATGATGTGATTGCATGTTAGATAAATGATGTGAAAGATAAGAAATTAGTGCATGAATATTATGTTGCATTATGTATATGTTAGTATTTCTGTCATGGTATGCATTTGTGTTTATAAGTATGCACTATAATGAGCATTAGCTCATCCCTCGTGAGAAACTTTTTTAGTTGGAGGTGCCACAAGAGAAATTGTAGGGTATGATGAGGCTATAGTGGAGGCAAATCAAAATCAAAATAGTGAAGAGAAGGTAAAATATGTCTATTATGATGATTGGTAGTTAAATTAGGGAAAAGCATATATTGGAATAACTTATTAAGTCATTTTGGGAAATGTTGTTACAATTGAATGTTATACACTTCCATTGAATAATTTGAGGAGACTGTTGATGATTTATTAATGAGGATTGAATTTCTTGTCAATCTCTTATATGTGGCAGATGAATTTAATTATTATTAAGAGTACATGAATGTAATTATTTGGGAATAATTGTGATTGAGTATTTGTGTCTGTTCATCAAATGAGGACACATGATGGGTTGTTGTGTTCTCGAGTTTTGAGACATTACAAAATTAAAAAGATGAATTTTTTATGATTTTTGAACTTAATCAAAGAGTTAAAAGGGTTTAAAATAACCTTCTGATAGGAATCAAAATCCATCAAGACCTATCATTAGAGCAAGAGCTAAAAGATTTCAAATCTTGGCGATAAGGGCCCATTTTGAGCACATATACCCCGAAATTATTTGTTTACTAACCTCCTTTCTCTTATTCATGTATTGTATATTCCAATAGGCACACTTATCATGCTTTATAAGGCAATGGACAAACTCACTAAGACTTAACTTATGGATTATCCATGGATTGTCCTAAACCGATGATGAGTTGGGTCAACGAATCTTATGGAAGAGCTAACATGATGAAGACTATTTTTATTTGTAATTATTTCGTTAGACTATTTATGTATAAGCTTTTGGGACACTTTTTATTTGGTTGTAATTGAGTTTTAGGACCGGCTACCCTAAAAGTGGCATACTTATAATTTTCTAGACTTTTTAACCCTAATGGGAGTAAGTATAAATACTTGCTTAAGTAGGGGTTTGGAGGACTTTTTGGCTAAAATTTCAAAAATAGACAACACTTCACGTGTTGGGGGTTGGGGTTTCCTAATTCTGCAATTGCTCTTATCAATTTCAAATCCTAAAATTTGAGATTGTGGTGAGTGGCTTCAAGGTGAATTTGTGCATAGTATCAAGTTTCCCTTATTGCAATTTCCTTTTCATTCACTTGTGAGTCATATCTAGGGTTGAATTAGATGTTCTCTTAGTCGGATTAGATTACATTTGTAATCATTTTTATGTTGTGATAATTGATTGGTTTGACCTTTAGTTTTAACCATCAATTTCACATCCTTTAAACCGTGGATCTTGGATTGGTTCTTGCTATTCTTATGTGTAATTCATGAGGCATCTCAATTGTGTTTAGTGTTGTTTTGAGGATTTTATCACTGTGGATTGTTTCTTTGAAAGTTATAGCATTCAGATTTCATTTTACTCCATTAGGATTTACGCAATTCTTAGAATTTTCAGTCGATATTAGACTAGTCCATTGACGATTATAATTTGTTCCAATTACATGTACTTAACCCCTATTTTAGGCACATAATCTTTTGGTATTAGAGCTATATCATACTTGGAATTAAGATTGATCACTCCATTGTTTGAAGGATTGGTCCATAAATATTGAGGAATTGCGAAATTGTTGAACTAGTTTGATTGACATTATTTGATTGTCTTTTAAATTGGTTTGCATGTGCTTAAACTTGGTTTTAGGCACATCATCTTTTGGTATCAGAGCTTGTTGTTGCGAGAAGGGGTTATTTTAATTTTGATTTCAGAAATTTAAGGTTCTTGAGCTTACATCTTGATTCTGAAATTGAAAGTGAAAATTTGAATTGTTTGATGTTATTGCTTGAAGTAGTGTAATTATCTTACTTGAGGAGTTGAACTTACTGCTTGTTGAAGAGAGTTTTGAGGTCTTGTTGAAGCTCCATTTGATTGATAATTTCGTGCAAAAAGAAAAAGAGTAGTAGCACAACTTGTGATTCAAAAGTTATAACTTAAAGTTGCCTCAATTGTGAAGAATTGGAGGTGTATTTTTGCTTAGAGTGGTTCAGACATAAGGGGGGGCTTAGTGTACATTTTCAAAAGTGAGTGTGTTGGTTAAGGAAGTTATTTGAATTTCAAAACACACATTAGGTGATAGAAGTAATTGTGTGTTCATTTGAATTTGAAAGTGGCTCCTTACCATTTGTGGAATATTGCAATTAGTTGAATTTGAGCTTCCTTTTATTGTGATTTGCAGTTTGAAACATGTATAGAAGTGGAGAAATTCAAATGTGGAAGAGTTTGTATGTGTATGTTGCAACATGTATAAAAGGTGTGTGTATGTGGTGTTGTGTTTTATAAATTTAGTAAAGGATTTGAGTATTTGTAGCGTGGTGTTTTGTGTGTTATATAGAGAGGTGTTGATTGGTGGTGTAAATTTTGTGGAACCAAGAGCAAGGGAGTAGTGTAGCTATGAAGTTGTGTATTTTTGTATGTATAGTTGTGCTGCCCATTGTGAAGTAATTGGTGTGAAACCAAAGCAAAAAGAGGAAAGTTGAGTAGTGGAATTTGAATTTAAACAAAACAATTAAAGTGTGAAAGTAATTGAACTCGTTGCTTAACACCTATGGTTGAATTTAATTCTTAACTACTTAGAAATAATTGTGCATACTTTATTTATTTAACCTTACTTGAAGTACTAAGAATTATTTATTTGTGCTTCAAGCATTTCACTTAACTTTAACTTGAAGTAACAATAAACATTTCTTGTATTGGTTGAGTGTAAGCACCGTGGGTGTGTAAAGGTATGTTGTTGTGATGCTTGTAGTGAAGTGTGTTATTAACTTGTTGAAGTTAGTTAATAACCATGTCACATGATGTGCATACTTCTACTACATTGGTACATCAAGTAGTGACTTTTTATCCAACCATTGATAATGGGACAAAGAGAAAACTTATTTCATACTTCTTATAGGGTACAAGGAAACTTGTGCTTAATTATTGTTGATGGTGGTAGTTTTACTAATTTTGTAATTACATCATTAGTATCAAAGTTGAAACTTAAAACTATCCCACATCCCAAAACCTATACATTACATTGGTTGAATGATCAAGATGGTCTTTGTGTGACCCAAAGGGCTAGGGTACCCTTTAGTATAGAGGACAAGTACTATGATGAACTTGAATGTGATATTATCCTATGTGTACATCCTATACATTGCTTAGTAGGCTATGGTTGTATGACAGGAGGGTATTACATGATGGGTATAGAAATACTTATATGTTCCAACAGGATAGTAAATGTATAGTATTGAACCCTATGTCGCTATCAGAGGTTTAGAAGATGCAAAGATAGATAAGACAACCATCATAGATTCCTGAGGACCATAGGCACATGGTCAAATCTTCAGAGGCTCCTAAGGTTTCTAGTGACACGAACTAACCCTTAAAGCACAAAATTTATCAAACATAAACATGTTAACCTTTAGAGGATCTTGATGATCATAGTTAGATGAGCAGACTAACAAAGGACCAAATTGTTTAGAGGCAGTTGTGTTCACCTTTAAAAGTACTAGAGGCTCACGAGGAGTTGAGTAAATCATTGGAGAATTTTGAGGGTCAGAGTCAGATGAGCCCATCATTAGAGAGCCAGACTGTTCAGAGATAGTTGTGTCCATCTTCAGAAGTTTCAGAGGACTGTGAGTAGTTGGACCAACCATTAGAGAGCCATGAGGGTCAGCACCATACAGATGAGTTAGATAATGAGGAAACAATATCAATAGAATGGGTTGAGACAGGGGAGACCTCAGTGGATAATGGGTCATTATTTGTGTTGCAAATGAGATACATCTTAGAAATGGAGGAAAGAAAACAATCACCCCCTGTGGTATTTCAGATATTGGGATTTTGTAGTGATACTTCTTCAGGTAGCTTGCTAGGACAATGCAAAGTCTCTACTGCATTTGATTTGTTAGATTTGAGGACAAATTCTTTTGAGGCTTAAGGAGATGATAGAAATCAAAATCCGTCATGACCTATCATTAGAGCAAGAGAAAAAAAATTTCAAATATTGGCAATGAGGGCCCATTTTGAGCACATCGACCCTAGAATTATTTGTTTACTAACACCTTTTCTCTTATTCATGTATTGTATATTCCAACATGCACACTTATCATGCTTTATAGGGTAATGGACAAACTCACTAAGACTCAGCTTGTGGATTATCCATGAACCGACCTAAACCGGCGATGAGCTAGGCCAACGAATGCTATAGAAGAGCTAGCATGATGAAGACTATTTTTATTTGTAATTATTTCTTTAGACTGTTTATGTGTAAGCTTTTGGGATACTTTTTATTTGGCCGTAATTGAGTTTTAGGACCAACCACCTTAAAAATAGCGTAGTTGTAATTTTCTAGACTTTTTAACCCTAAAGGGAGAAAGTATAAATACTTGCTTAAGTAGGGTTTTAGGGGACTTTTTGGCTAAAATTTCAAAAATAGACAAACACTTCATGTGTTAAGGGTTAGGGTTTCCTAATTCCGCAATTGCTCTTATCAATTTCAAATCCCAAAATTTGAGATTGTGGTGAGTGGCTTCAAGGTGAATTTGTGCATAGTATCAAGTTTCCCTTGTTGCAATTTCCTTTTTATTCACTAGTGAATCATATCTAAGGTTGAATTGGATGTTCTCTTGGTCAAATTAGATTACATTTGTAATCACTTTTATGTTGTGATAATTGATTGGTTTAGCCTTTAGTTTTAACCATCAATTTCACTTCCTTTAAACCGTGGATCAACTTTGTTGGGAAAGTGGATCTTGGATTGGTTCTTGCTGTTCTTGTGTTTAATTCATGTGGCATCTCAATTGTGTTTAGTGTTGTTTTGAGGATTTTATCACTGTAAATTGTTTCCTTGAAAGTTATAGCATTCGAATTTTATTTTACTCCATTAGGATTCATGCAATTCTTGGAATTTTGAGCCGAGATTGGACTAGTCCATTGAGGATTATAATTTATTCCAATTACATGTGCTTAACCCCTATTTTAGGCACATCATCTTTTGGTATCAAAGCTATATCATATTTGGAATTAAGATTGATCATGCCATTTTTTAAAGGATTGGTCCATAAATATTGAGGAGTTGAGAAATTGTTGAACTAGTTTGATTGACATTGTTTGATTGTCTTTCAAATTGGTTTGCATGTGCTTAAACTTGGTTTTAGGGACATCACCTTTTAAGGATTAATAGATAAAAGTTGCAATATGAGTTAAAAGGGTTAAATGCAAATTTCCTAACAATGGGCATTAATTGTAGTGAAAATTTTATTTTTCGTACAAATATTATAGACCAATATTATTTTGGCCTTTAGTTTCCTATTTTAAAAAAATTAAATTATTATAAAATTAGTTCACAGCAGTTCACTGAAGGTGTAATTTTAACAAGTGTGATGATTATAAAATTAGTGATGACACGTTTTGCACCTTTAAAATTTTTAAATCCATTATTTTTTATATGAGCCGCTGTACAAGGTTTATATGGACTAGGTATACGTCCGACCAATAGAAATATCCAATAAAAGACTTGTTCGGAGTTCGTGAAAACAATTAGGCATAGTCGTAAGTCTTAAATGTAGGTCCCTAGAATCAAGTTAATTCAGTTAGTAGAAAATTGATTTCATGTACAACCCTCATACTAGCAATATTTTGGCCTTCAATTGTTAAAATGATATCTCTGTTTTAAAAATGATAACCAATGTTAAATGGGGGATTCACTAAAAGGTTAGAAAAAAAAAAAACAATTAACCTAGTTACATGATCCAAAAAAAAAAAGAAAAAAACCTGAAAATAAGGCTATCTATGGGAAAATGAAATAAATAAATTCCTTAGAAACTACCAAGTATGAATTAGCTTAATCAAATACATTGGAATTATTTTATTTTTCAGTCAAAACTACCAACTAGTCCATTATATATCTAACACATTAACTTCTATAAAAAATTCATCGATCAAATAATGGTATCAACGACACCATCAAAAGGATCTAGATGTCTTTAATACGTCGAGGTCTACTCTTGATAAATCAAAAACAACTGTATGACTTTGCCGCTTATCATGACTTTTCTCCCAACCATGTGGCCACACTTGCATGAAGACTATATCAACACGCTTGACTTGTATAATGACTTTGACTCATAAAAGTACAAGCCTTATTAGGGATGCGCGAAAAAGTTGACCAAATCAAATCAAAAATATTATTATTATTATTATTTACAATTTGATTTGGAAAATTTTGAATCCAAACCAAACAAAAAATTAATTGTTGCTTCTGAGAAACAAATTTATGTGTGTTAACTTAAAATTAAACAACTATGTGTGTGTATGTGTGTTAACTTAAAATTTATACTATATGCTAACTTGAGAAACAAATTAGTTGTATATATTATACTTTTGAAAAATTCTAGTTGCTTAAATATTGATTTTATTAATTTCTTATAAAATTTAATATATATTGTTGTTAAATATATTTAGTATAGTTTATATAAAATGACATTTTAAGAAAATATACTTTAAAAAAATGGTTTAATTCATAAACTAAACCAAACCAAATAAAAATTTTATGGTTTGGAAAAAATTTTGAAACCCAACTATATCATTTAATTTGAAGCTATAAAAAACTGAATTGCATTTTTACGATTTAATTTGATTAAAAAAAATCAAAAAAAACCAAATCACACCCACCCCTAAACCTCATTTTGTTTACATGGACTACTAGTCTTCTTATATTTCTTCTAGAGAAATAACCATTCTATACAACTATTAAAAAAGAATGTAGTCTCGTCAATCAGCATTTCGACTACGGCCACTTCTTCGTATGAACTGGAAAGAAGTCTTCTTTGGATATTTCCACCAATTTGCATGGTGGAATATTTATTTGCATGACGAAATTCCCCAGCAAGACTAGCTACTTAATAACAAAAATTGGTGGATGGTACTAATCTATCAATAGATAATAGCATGAAATTGATTTTGTGGACTTTGTCTCTCTAAGGTCATTCTTTGATAGGCTATGACATTTCAAACGCTTTGAACTTATATTGATATATAAAGAAGAAGGTATATATATTGTAAGTAAACAAATATTGTATATATATAATTAATAATAATAAAAATACAGTGAAGATTAACATAGTAAATAACCTACAGAAAATAGGAGCAATTCAATAATTTGGATAAGAGGTATAAATAAGCTACTATAACCTTTGTTAACCCTTTTTCCTTATTTTTACAACCTATAGAACTCGAGACACTCTTTTCAAACACCTAAGAGAGAAGAAGACAACCCTGCCGCCACTAACTTTTTAGATCAAGGTAAGTGAATTGATCAATGACTATTGATCATTGTTCAAGTATACATTGTAAGGTGGCGATTAATACATTAGAACTTTTTATAGATCAACTTGTTCTACGCAAGGTTCGAATAAGTATTCAAGTGTTAGGACAACTCAATCTAGTAAGTCATGAATCTAACCCTAACTAGCATTTTTTGTGAAAAATAATGCATAACTAGGATTAGAATTGTTGGATTTGAGTTAAAAATTAGAAAGATTCAAGGAATTTTGAATTGGAAATAGAGTTTGTGATGAAAAATAACCTATGTGGCTAGGTATATGCCGGTGTACCTACCTGTGCTAAAATTCAAAAGGGCACGGAGAGATACACAACCTCTAACATGGTTGTATCTTAACCTATGTCAAAGTACAAAAATAAAAAAAGGTATACGGCCTTTAGCATGGCCGTATACTATGCTGTGCCAAAATACTAAATAACACAATAAGGTACACAGCCTCTAGCACGGTCGTGTATTGAATCATGTCCCTCTATACGACCTCTAACATGGCCATGTTGAGTTGAAACACTGCTTATTCTAATTTACTTCAATGAAATGCAATCTTAAGGATACGAAATTATGACTGTGTGTAGGCTTAGAGGAGCTATGATATTGTAAGTGTAAAGGAATCAAGTTTTGAAAATTCAAGTACGTATATAAGATGCGTGTTGTTTTGTGCTTGTTAATTTATAAATACATGTGGAGTAATAATATTGAATGATGAACATGATTGGTTATGCTTGTATTTGTCATTTACTTAGTTTGAGAAATTGAGTGTAGATTAGTGTTCTTGGGGTGGCACCTTAATGATCGGTATATGCCATTTTCCTTAGTAGAGTTGTATACTAAAATGATATGAGTAATATGTGAAAGGACTCATATTTGTGGAAGGATGTTGTGAAAGGACTCATAGATTCATGGACAATAGATATTATCCATTGTCATATATATATATATATATATATATATATATATATATATATATATATATTATGCACGGAATAGACTCATGGATAAAGGTAAGTACGCTTTGTCATATATATGTATATATATTGTTTGTAGAAGGATTGTGTGCTATGTGTAAGGATGTATGATGATTCTAATGATGAGACAATGTGTTGGCTAAATGATGTGAAAGATAAATAACTTGTTTATAAATATTGTGTTGCATCATGTATGTGTTATTTTTTCTGTCATGGCATACGTATGTGTGTATAGATATATATAGTGCTAGGCACTAGCTCACTCCTTGTGAGAACATTTTTTAGTTGCAAGTGACTTAGGTGAAATTGTAGGGTATGATGAAACCTTAATAGAGAAAAATTAGGATATTGAGAAAAATGTGGAATACATATACTATGATGAGTAGTATTCCGATGAGGAGAAAGGAGAGATATTGAATATTCTTGTAATTGTGATTTTGGACTGTTATGTTATTTAAGTTATTGAAAATCTCTGTTGTATTTGACTGAGGAGATTGAACATGAATTATGTATTGGAGACATATGTTTCCTTCAAAAGTTGTTGAAATATTTGAGTTTATGAATGCTTCTATTGTAATAATTTGAGGAGTTTAATTATCATTATGAATACTTGAAGGTTAATATTTAGAGAGTTGTAGTGTCTGAGCTTTTACATATCTTCACGTAATGAGGACACATAATGAGCCATAACATTTTCGGGTTCTAAGGCATTACATGTATATATATATGTATATATGGAAGGATGAATGGACAATATAAAATAATAATGACGCACATATAATTTTGTTTCTAGTGAAATGTGCACTTAGTTCTACTTAGGTGTGTCAAAATATGGTCTTCTTTGATGAAGAGTTGAATTACGATTGAATCTCATGTTATGTATTAATTCACAACTCCTTTAAATTTGTACCACTTTAGATTTATTTTTAACCATATTTATTTATTACTTTTTTTTAATTCTTTTGCACTTATCATCACTTTTAGATCTATTTTGATATATCCCATCATCACTCAAATTAAATTGAGTTTTAACTTTTTCAATTTCATTTATCATCTCCTACTATAAATGATATGCAAATATTTTTGTTTCATTTATAAAGATTTCTATAAATCAATAGGTACCTATGCTAGAGTTTTTAGAGTTAAATTTGATAAAATACAACATAGTTGGAATAGTACTAACACAGAATATTATAATAGAAAAGGTGGAGTGGGGATTCTCTTACATAAGTTATTATTCACCCTCATGAAGTGATTTTTTTGGGTTCAAAATAGTTTAACTTGATAAGTAGACGTAATTTCTATATGCAACCAAGTAAACTTTTTTTAAATTAATTTATGGAAAAGTATAAATTTAGTCATTAATATTTACTTACTTTTCTATTTTACCATTTGATATTTTATTTTCTATTTGGATTCTTGATGTTTTCCATGTTCTACAAAAAGAAGATTTCCATCAAATTTATTGAATGTTTGTCAGCCATTGACATGTGTCAACTTCTAATTATTTCACAATAATCAATTCAATAGAATAATTTTATCAAATACATTTAGTTAAGTAATATAATTAAAAATAAAAAGGATTAATTAAGTTTAGCAAAGGCTACCGCTTTGGGATTCCAATTTTCTTTTCCTTTCTAAATAGTCGGGTCCAATTTTTCATGAAGAAAATCTATCTTTCAATTCAATATTTTCTAAGAATTATCAATTTCTTTTAATTTAAAATGAATTACTTGCAAATGATCATAGTTAGGCATTGACCAGTTATTTTTTGTTTCAATGATTAAGCTTTTATGTTTTATTGTATATTAATACTCTCAAATTTTATTCTTGATTATGCTATTCATTTATGTTTATTTTTATGTTAAAAGGAGAAAATTTGGTGTTGAAAGTATATTGAAATAGCAAGTCAAAATGGTTCATCCCCTAAAAAGATATGACGGTAAAGAAGAAAGTGTCCGAGAATGGATGAGGAGGAGGATTTAACTCCTCTCAGAACCTGATTTCCACTAGCTAATCCTTTGATTTCTTCATGCTTTCTTCATAAACAATGTCTATATGTTTATAACTGCTTATTTTACTTAATGCAATGTTAAGGTGACATTAATTAATTCCTCATAGAATCCTTTTCTCCTTTTTTTTTTTTTTGGGCTTGGGGGCTAATTTGTTTGTAGCTATGTTGCCCGATATAATCTTGTGCCAACGCAATTGTGAAGCATGCTGGTCCATCTTTATTTTTTAATGTTTGCCGCAACTCAAAACTAGGAGGTTATGATGAGTCTGCAGTGTATATTTGTTTTATAGTGAGGCCATGCAAGGATCATATCATATGCACTTCTGATAATAGAATGCCACCCAAACCTAGTTAGTTTAGATAAGGAGGGAATCGGGTGAATTCTACATAGGTGCTAGAGGCTATCAATACTTTAGTAGGAGTGGTGGTACGTTAGCAACAACAACTACAAGAGATGCAAGTGCTGAAAATGAGATAGACATAGATGATGGGAGAAATTAGAGAAAGAGAGAGACCGGTTAGGAAAGTGAGTCTAGACCATTTCGTTATAATGGTTAAGGAATTCAAGCTGAAGGTAGACGATCCACTAGACACTAAGTAGTGGATTGATGAGATAGAAAAGGCTTTTAAAGCTCTTGGGACACTTGAGGATAAGAAGGTGAAACATGCAGTGTATCTATTGAAGGGCTTAGCTTTTGACTGATGGTTGGGTGTTTCCAAAGTTACCATAGAGGTGATCACATAGGATAGGTTTAAGGAGTTTTTATATGAGCAATATTTTCCAAACACTATTAAAGACAGAATGCAGGTAGGATACTATAGTTGCTATCAAGGGAAAAGATTAGTAAATGAATATGAAATGGAACTTATTTATTTGATGATATTCATGCCACTTACCTTCAGAGCTAATGAGAAATCAATGGCTCATTGATTTATGTTAAGGCTGGAACCTACCCTATAAGATGAAGTTGTTGCCTTCTAACAAAAAACTTACTTTGAAGCTATGAACAGAGCCAAACTCCTGGAACAGAGTCATAAAAGAGTTTATGAGATGAGGACTCTAGGTTAGAATGGTACTTAGAAAAAGACCTACCTAGGGTGTTACAATTCAAGAGAAGGTAAGAGACTCTACACAATGTAGACCAAACCTATGGTCATCGCGGTGTTCTCCTTCCAGGCTAATACCTCATACATGAATTAGAGTAATCGATGTGGAAGATGTTATGAGCCACATGAGCTAAATGAATGCAAATGGCTAGAAGGTGCATGTTTTTCATGTGAAAAGATTGGACATAATAGTAAGACATGTTGGGAAAGATCAATTCTACTTACATTCTATTTCTCATGCAAGCAAAGGGTTCATAGAATGATGGATTGCCTAGATAATAGAAGACAAAATGTGCAGCCAGCACTCGTAGGAAGAAATCTGGCAAAAAATAATAATGGCGAGCCTTAGTAAGCAATGCCAAAGTAAAGAGCACCAGCACAAGTGTTTACACTACAAAGGCAAAACACTCTAGATATAGAGACCTTGATAGGTACATTATTAGTAAATTCTTCTAAAGCATATGTTTTATTTGATACTGGTGCATCACATTCATTGTGGCCGATGCATTTAGAGTTACACAAGATATATGTTTTGAGATGTTGACTGTTGTATTGAATTTAAGTACACCTATAGGTGTGGGTAGAGGACTAAACAAAATATATAGAAAAATCTATATAGAAGTGTAGGGTAGAGCATTGTTTACAGATCTTCTAGTGTTAAATATGATTGATTTTGATGTAATTTTGAGGATGGATAGGTTAATCAAACATCATGTAACAATAGATTATCATGATATGATCATCCATTTCAATACATTAGAAGGAGAACAATTTAGTTTCCAATTAGAGGCGCATAAGCCAATAGGGTTGCCAAAATATGAACTATGGGGAGAAAGTGCGATGGCTTCAATAGTAGTTGAGGTAGATGATGTGATGAAAATTGATAGAGTAAGAGTAGTTAAGGAGTTTATGGGAGCATTTCTAGATGATCTGCTAGGTTTATTGATGGGAATCAAATCATGTCGCTTATAATGTCACTTAATGGAAGATTCAAATCATACGATTAGCAAAGAACCCATTTAAGTCGGCTATAAAAGTAGGTGGTGTACCTTTTGGACCAGCCTCAAGGCCCGTGGCTTAGAAGATAAGCTGACCTCCAAGGCTAGTGGCTTAACCATCTAAGCCAACCTTCAAGGCTGGTGGCCTAAGTCTCCAAGGTTGGTGGCTTTAGTCATTAAAGCTAACAGCTCAAGTCTCTAAGGCTGGTGCTGCATGTTATAAGGTTGGTGGCTTTCCATATTGTTATGTAATTTCAAAGTTGTTTGTTTTCCTTTGCCTATAAATAGTTTGGTATTATAAGAAGAAGGGACTTTTTAGCATTTTAAGAATTTTACAAATTAGAGTTTTACTTCATTTTACTCTTATCAATCCATGGGATTGTGGCAATTGACAATATTGGTTTATTGTACGTCATATCAACAAATCTATGCTCAGAGTACTAATGGGAATCTACCCTGCGATCCCAATAGTCAGGAAACTTGATTTGGATTATGATTCAAATCACTCACATGTATCCATTTTCTTTTTCTTATAATGTTTAAGTTGTAATATAGCAGCTATAGTGATCAGTCTTTGCAGGATGCCACATGACTTACACTGCTGATCAAATTGGAAACATCATCAGACTCACATCCAATAGCCCGCTATGATCACAAGTGACTTGAAGAACCAGCTTTTTGAAGACCATCTTTGTATTTGTTATTTTTCTTTGAAGTTACTTTGTAATTGTTTTGGAATGTTTTTATTTGCTTGTATTTGGTGAATTAGGATCGGCCACATTAGTGGCATAGAGGTAAATATTTAGACATTTTAACCCTAATTGGAGCAAGTATAAATACTTTCTAAAGTAGGGTTTATGGGAGTTTTTTGAACCATACTTTTCATATTTGAAACCATAAGGCATACCTCCTTTTCACGAACTCTTATCATTTCTTGAGTGAAGTGTGGCGAGTGGTATTTGATCCTTGTTGTGCTTAATATCAACAACGTCAAATCCATCCTAATTCCCAACTAGTGAGTCATATCTGGTGAGGAATTAGTTTATCCTTTTTATTTATCATTCACACAATTTTTAGGGTTTGATTCAATTTGATTTCATATCCTTTAGATTGTGTTTAGTGAAATTGAATTCGGATGTTGCATTTGTGAATTGTAATTACATCTTTAAACAACTTATTTTATAAATTCAAATTCGTAAGGGATTAAGGTTCATGCCATTTGTGAACTTGGTTCTTGATTGATATTACTTCAATTTGTTATGTGTATGTGCTTTAATCTTTTAAGGCACATCATCTTTTTAGTATCAGAGCCTTGGTTGTGAGAAGGATTGTGAAGTTGTGATTTCGGAAATTTTAGGGTTCTTGAGTTAGCATCTTGATCCAAAATTGAAAAGTGGAAATTAGTTGTTTGATTATGTTGTTAAGGAGTTGTAATTGTTGCTTGTTGTTGTAGACGTAGAGCATTTGTAATTTCCTTGTTTTCTTTAATTGTCCATAATTGATTTAGGAGAAGTGATCATTGGATCATTTGAGGGAAGTGATCATTTGAAACAAAGAAGAGTGAATTGTAGGTTGGGGATTTCGGAAATTGAGTATTGTTGTTTATAAATTCCAGATTTGAAATTGTGTGAAGAATAGGAAACTATTTGAAATTCAAACACCATCTTTAAGTTGAAGAAGTTATTGTGTATTAGTTGACTGAATGGTTATTTGAATTTGAAATTGCTTCTTACCATTTGTGGAAAGGTTACATTTAGTGGAGTTATTTGAATTGTGCTTGCTACCTTTGTTGTGAGTAGCAGTGTAAATTGTGTTGTTGTAAGTGGTGAATTGGAGTTGTGTTGTGAATGGGTGTTTCAACGTAAAGTGTTGTGATAAGGAAGTGTTATATTTTGAAGTGTTGTGTTGTTGATTGAAAGGTTTCATTGTGTGTGTATGTAGTGTAAGTGGCAGTGTAGATTGTGGTGTATGTAGTGGTGAATGTAGTGGTTGCACCGTATATGTATGTAGTGTAAGTGGTGTTGTGGTTTTGAAGGATTGTATGTGGTGTAAGATGCTACACATTAACACTAAGCGTGAGTGTGAAACAGTGACCAAGAAAGGGAAGTTGAGTAATGAAGTTTAAATTCAAAAACAAGCATTTAAGTGTGAAGGTTAATGAGACACATTACTTAAGCACTTGCTAGTTGAATTTAATAGATTAACTACTTGGAAGTGATTATTTGTGCTTCATTTATTTTACTATACTTAAAGTGTCAAGAAGTGATAATTATGTTTATTGAATTGTTGCACCATAGGTGTATAATTGTGTATAAGTGTTGATTGTCTAAACGTGCTATTGTGACATGGTGTTGTTAAAGGAGTGTGTTGCAAATTGTGGGATTGTACTTCAATAAATCACAAGCATGTCGAATGACAGTATAAATGGAGGGATTAGCAAAGAAGCCAATAGCCAGATTGGTGGAAGATAGGGTCATCATACTATAGATAGAAGAACCTTGGAAGATCAATTTCAGGACCTTACTATCATTGTTGCTACACTAGCAACAAGGATTGATAGGATGACAATGCCACAACCACCAGTAGCAAATCCTCAGGCACCACCAAGAGTAGCTCCACAAAACATCTAGAGAGAGGGAGTAATAGGAGGATGAAATTTGGGAAGAAGAATGGAGGGAGATCATCATCCCCATAGGGAAGAGAGGGATGACAACTTTAGAACTACTAGTGGAAAAATGCACCAACTTAAATGCTTTGAATGCATGGGATTTGGGCATATGGCTAGATAATGTCCTAATAAGAGAGTCATGACAATTATGGAGGATACTAGAGAAGAAGATGAGGATGAAAAAGAAACTATAGAGCTTACAGACCTGTTTATAGCATTGTAAGAATACTATGACAATCAGAATGCTAAGGCACATGAGGAAGGAATAGGTGAACAATATTTACCTATTAATGTGTTGCACAGGGTTCTGATTATATATCCTAAAGATAGGGACAAATAGAGGGATAACATATTCCACACTTCTTGCAGGATCAGAGGTAACCTTTATGTACTAATCATTGATAGTAGTAGTTGCACTAATGTCATACCTGGTACATTAGTAGACAAATTACAACTATCCACTAGTCTACATCCTAGTCCTTATAATTTACATTGCTTGGGCAATCGGGATAGTATGTGTGTTATACAAAGGCCAAAGGTGCCAATGAGTATAGGAAAGAAATATCATGATGAGATCTTGTGTGATGTAATTCCCATATGTGCCTTTCATTTGCTTTTGGGTAAACCCTGGATGTTTGATAGGAATGTGTTACATGAAGGATTCAAACACACTTACATGTTTCAAAAGGGAGGGTATCGAATAGTATTGACACCTATGTCTCCATCAAAGGTGTACAGTTTCCAAGAGCAAATCAGGACTATTTCTATTCCTTCTCACAGTTGGGCAAGCAAGGCGACAAAGCATCCGGGTTCAATCTAAGAAATGACCCTCTAGATTTGAGGGAAAATTGTTCAAAGGCCCGAGGAGATGATGGGAATCTACCCTGTGATCCCGATAGTCAGGGAACCTAATTTGGATGATGATTCAGATCACTCACATGTATCCATTTTCTT